>JACBKR010000719.1:0-62089 GCA_014218235.1 Colocasia esculenta
TACCATAAATGGTAGAAAGAATGCATTTCTGGAGGTATTCTTTGTAGATAGGTCTTCTCTTAGGATCAAGGGTAAGAGAGTACCATAAAGGAGGGTATAGAGGAACAGAAGGAGTGCTTAGAGATGAGGAGGTTTTTCTCTTTTTCTTGGCAGGACTGGGAGGGTCAGTCCTGTGAATGTGAGAGGCTATGGAAAGAATGGTGAGGAGGGTGTTCCTTTCAAATGTCTGGTCTGGAACATTGGTGTCAAAGACACCAAGAGGCAGAGGTTTATCTGGAGGAAAGATAACAGAATTAGGAGGAGTAGGAGGATAGAAAAGGTTTAGGATTAAAGGAAGAGGTTGGTTGAAGAGGAGGTGTTTGAATTTTAATAGGTAAGGTTGGGAGTTAATGAGGATGGAGCTGAGATGTGAGCTGGAGTAGGAGAGAAGGAGGGTTGAGATGAAGTAGAGGATGAGGAAGGTTGGGTGCGAGGCACGGGATGTTTTATGGTTGGTGGAGCAGGAGGTGCAGTAGAAGGAGATGAAGGTGTGGAGAGGGTTGGAGTGGCAAGAGATGAAGTATCAGGGCCTTGGAGACTGACACTGGCTCTTTCCCTTTGGCCTGACTCTCTCTGACTGCTGAAGAGGTCCTGAAGACCCTGAGGCTGCCACTGGTCCTGGTGACCTCACTACAGATGGCCCTGATGGCCCTGACCCTTGAGCAGATGGCCCTGCTGGCCCTGGTGGCCGAGGGAGCAGCTGGTCTGCCCGGAGACATCCCATTGGACTTAGACAAAACACCAGCATAGACTTCATGTCAGACAATTCTTATTGAAGTACCTCATTGCATTTCTTATTGAAGATACGTCTGAGGAAGTTGAGGCTTGATTGGAAACAATGCCTTGAATGCTAGACTGAACAGGCCAGATCTCTCCTTGGGCTTTTAACAGGCCATAACATGCTTCAACTTCACATTTCTATGGCCCTTCCTTGACCTCTGTGAACAACTCTTTTCTGCTTACCTTGCTGAGAGACAGGCTCCTCTAGATTATATTGCTTGCACTTGGGCCTTCACTAACATCAACCTTGGCTGGAGCTGGGATTTCCTGAGTAGGTGCAACACTCTCAGGAATATCTTCATTCACTGGCTTCTCAATCTCAGCATGCTCCCCCTGAATGGGAGCAGGGACTTCAATATTTAAATGCTCCCCCTGAGCAGGAGCTTCTTCCAAAACTACATCTTGTTGAGTTCCTGCTTGTATCTCAACATCAGCAACTTGTTCAGACTGAACTGTCAAATGACTAGGTGCCACAGCTTCTTCTTCAACACATCCACCTCTTTAGAAGTGGCTAAGGTGGAGGGAATGGAGTCCAATACTTCTTTTAAGATAGAGGCAACTAAGGTGGTGGGCAAGAGAGTACCACACCAGCTGCACCTACTTCCACTTGAGCTTCGGATTGGCATTCCACAACTGGTACTTCTACTGCAGCTGATTTTACAAGTTCTTGTTTGCTGCTGCTTGCTCTGCTGCTACTGCTTCTTCTTCTGCTGCTGCTGCTTGCTCTGTGCTACTGCTTGCTTGCTGCTACTGCTTCTTCTTCTGCTGCTGCTGCTTGCTCTGCTGCTGCTTCTGGAATATCTTCAATAACTGCTTCTCCTTCAGCCACAGAGGACTTTGACCAAACTCCTTCTTGCACTGAAAAACCGCTTTTCTTTAGATTTCTGGACCTTATTCTGGCCCATCTTTTCAGCTACTGCTCCTGACAAATCTACTCCAAAGTGCTTGAAAACCTTGGTCAGTAGATGAGCATACGGAAGGGAAACATTCAACTTGCTCTTTGTTTCCCATAACTGAGCATGTGCAAACATCATTCGCTCAATCATCACTGCGGCCAGGTTTATCTCTTTGTTCTGGATTGCCCAGAACATTATGTCCGAATCTGCCCTAGTGCATGAGGAAAGGTAGCACTATGAGGTACTAAGATTTGGCAGACTATAAAGTGAAGCAATCTATTGAATGCGGACATCTGATTATATCAAGCTTCCCATCCTTCAACTTAATCCTGGACCGATAATCCCGAGACCTTTGACTTCATCATTCACAGAGTGAATGCCACTAAATCCAGAGGTCTTCACTCCAAACAGATCACGCAAAAGCTCATGGGTTATTCTGATTTGGATGCCCTTGACAGAGGAAACAAGGGACCCATCTGATTCTGACTTCAGACAAATGTAGAAGGCTTTCACCAAGTCCGGGTAGCTTACCTCACTGAAGGTGACACATCCATCCACTGCAATCTTCTTAGAGTATCAACTAGCCTGGCCATGCCACTCTTCTCAAGATCTGAACATCTACTGCCTTATTTCCGCAAATCTTCGTCTTCACAAACGTAAATCTTTCTTGCTCTCTTGGGGTAAATACTCAGCACTGTAGCCCCAACACTTCCGGAGATCAACGGAGCGGCCATGGGTGCAGAGAAGAAAAGATTCTGGAAGGGAGGATGATGGAAGGAACGGAAGTTCTCGAAGGAATTCTCGCGGGAAGAGAAGAAGGCTTCGAAAGTTGCAGAGAGTCGATCCCAAAATCGTTAGGGCATCGGCTTTGGGTGAACAGATAGAGGATAAAAAGGGTAAAGGTAGAAGACGAGTCGATCCCAGAGCGATTTGGATAAAATAATATTACTTTATGGACGGAGGAGCGCCAAAGGCGGTAAAGATAGAAAGCGACAAAAAGGTTTGACAAGTCAAACAACTTTCTACACAGAAGCGGTTCAAAGCTATAGATAACTGAGTTTTGCTTAACTTTAACGGAGAGAGAACTTTCATTTAATCTGAAAAATTTATATGTCAATAAAATCACAGAAATTCTTTCACAAATTGCACATCCCTAGTTCCCTTCTAAGAGATGTAAATCTCTCTTCAGGTAGGGCTTTTGTGAAGATATCTGCCAATTGACCATTTGTATCTATAAACGAAATTTCTAAATTACCACTAGCTACATGGTCTCGAATAAAATGGATCTTACCTCAATGTGCTTCGTCCTTGAGTGTTGAACTGGATTTTTGGTGAGGTTGATGGCACTTGTATTATCACACAACAGAGGAATTGATTTGATGTGAATGCCGAAATCTCAAGTTGTTGCTTTATCCAAAGAAGTTGTGTACAGCAACTTCCAGCAGCAACATATTCTGCCTCAGCTGTTGATAGAGCTACTGAATTTGTTTCTTGGATGTCCATGATATTAAGCATCCTGCAAGAAACTGACAACATCCACTGGTGCTCTTTCTATCTACTTTGCAACCAGCATAATCGCATCTGAATATCCTATTAGATTTATCTCACAAGATCTAGGATACCAGAGACCTAAGTCATGAGTTCTAGCTAAATATCTAAATATTCTTTTTACAGAAATTAAGTGAGACTCTCTAGGGTGCCTGATACTAGCACACATGCATACACTAACAAAATGTCTGGTCTACTGGCAGTTAAGTAAAGTAATGATCCTATCATACCTCGATAATTCTTTTGATCTACCTTTTTACCTTTTGATCACTGTCCATTCTGGTTGATGTGCTCATTGGAGTAATAATGGCTTTGCATCTTCAAATCCAAATTTCTTTAACAGTTCTTGGTGTACTTTGCTTGAAGATATGAGTGCCATCCTTCCTTACTTGATTTGCAATCCAAGGAAGTAGCTTAGCTCCCCATCAAGCTCATTTCGAATTCTCCCTGCATAAGCTTTTCAAAGTACTTGCAAAGAGATTCATCAGTAGATCCAAAAAATATATCATCTACATAGATTTGTACAAGAAGCATATGTTTAACCTTAGATTTTATAAATAATGTACTATCTACTTTACCTCTAGTGAAACCATGATTTAATAGGAAAGTATTGAGCCTTTCATACCAGGCTCTAGGAGCTTGCTTTAAACCATATAAAGCCTTATGTAGTTTAAATACATGATTTGGAAATCAGTGTCATCAAAACCTGGAGGTTGTTCAACTAAACTTCCTCCTTGATGAAACCATTTAAAAGGGTGATTTGACATCCATTTGAAAAAGTTTTAAACCGAATGCAGATGCATAAGCAAGTAAAATCCTAATGGCCTCAAGTCTAGTACAGGTGCATAAGTTCATCGAAATCTATGCCTTCCTCTTGGGAGTAGCCTTGAGCCACCATTCTGGCTTTGTTCCTTAAGATTATTCCAGACTCATCCAGTTTATTTCTGAACACCCACTTGGTGCCAATAACTGATGATTGGATGGTCTAGGAACAAGTGACCATACTTGGTTTCTCTTGAACTGATTTAGTTCATCTTGCATGGCTAATATCCAAGATTCATCAGATAAAGCTTCATTGACTGTCTTAGGCTCTATTTGAGAAACAAATGCTAAATAATCGCATGGAATTACATTACCTCTAGTTCTTACCCCTACAGATGGATCACCAATGATGTTTTCAGGAGGGTGATCTTTCTGATGTCTCCATTCCTTGGAAGATCTTCATGTTGGATTTCTGTTTGCTGCAGTTCTTCCAGAGTTGGATCCTCTTTGTCCTTAATTGAAGTATTCTTTAATTTTCGGACAAGTCATCTGCATCATCATGTCACTAAATTCTTCCTTTTCAAGGAAGGGTTAGATTCATCAAAAATAACATGTACTGATTGTTCGATCAATAAGGAACGTTTATTGAAAACTCTATAACCTTTGGGTTTAGAAGAGTACCCCATGAAGATGCTTCATCTGATTTGGCATCCAACTTGCCAATGTCCCTTTTTCCATTGTTATGGATGAAGCAGGGACATCCAAATATTCTGAAATGGCTAATCTTTGGCTTCTTTTCTTTGTAAAGTTCATAAGCAGTCTTCTTCAGAATTGTTCTGATCATCACTCTATTTATGATATAACATGCAGTGTTGATAGCTTCGGCCCAGAAATATCTTGGCAGATCATATTTGACACGGTTCTTGCCATATCCAAAAGAGTTCTGTTTTTCCTCTCAGCAATTCCATTCTGTTGAGGTGTCCTTGGAGCTGAGAAGTTGTGCTCAATTCCTGATCATCACAGAATTTCGTAAACTTTTCATTCTGAAACTCACCGCCATGATCTGATCGAATAGAGACAATTGAGAATTTCTGATCTTTCTAAATCTTACTGAAGCTGACAAAATTTTCAATGTGTCATCTTGTGCTCTAAAAAGGATACCCAAGTGAATCTTGAATAATCATCAACTATTACAAATCCAAAATTCTTTCCTCCCAAACTGGTAGTCCTCATTGGCCCAAATAAATCTATGTGAAGTAGTTCTAAGGGCTTTGAGGTGGTTACTACAGTCTTTGATTTGAAGGAGCTTGGTGTGCTTTCCTTTTGCACAGGGTCTGCAAATGCTATCCAATCTGAAATTTACCTTGGCAGTCCTTCAACTAGTTTTCTCTTTTTGAGCTTGTTCAACCCATCCAAGCGCAGTGGCCCAATCTTCTGTGCCACAACTCAGTTGATTGATCTTTACTAGCTGCCAAACACACATCTTGATCCTTGAGTTCCTCGAGATATAGAACATACAAATTTCTTTCTATGTAGGCTTCAAATATGACTGCACCATCCTTTAAGATACTGCATTTTGATTCTTGAAACTGAATTTGATGGCCTTTGTCACACAAACTGGCTGATGCTGATGAGATTGTGCTTAACCCTTTGACCAGCATTACATCCTCTATGACTGATTTTCCTTTGATGTTCACAGACCCGCTTCCTATCACAGTCCCTTTTCCATTATCTCCATAGGTGACTGTACCTTCTTCAGCTTGGAGATCGATAAATATTTCTTGTTGCCTGACATATGCCTTGAGCACCCACTATCCAATACCATTTGGATGCTCGAGGGTTAACCTTGTCTTCGGTGTTGGCCATGAGAGCCAAGTTGGCTTCTTCACCTTCACTGCTCGAGCTTGACTCACTGTCTGAGTCACTGCTGTTCTCCCAAGCAGCTGCCATTGCTTTCTTTTTGTACTTCTTAAATCTTCTGAAGTTGTCCTTCTTCTTGTGATCACTCTTTTTTATCATGGGACAATCTGCCTTGATGTGTCCAGGCTTCTTGCATTCATAACAGATCACTTCTCCTTTCTTTTGATCCTTTACTTCTGGTTTTCTGAAGTCTTTGTTTTTCTTAAAAAAATTTCTTCCTGACTGATACTTCTTTTTCTTTGCTAGAATCCTTTGAAGTCTTCGAGACAGCATGGCTTCTTCATCACACTGTCTTTACTACTCTCACTATTATCCAAAGATTCTTCTGAATTATCTTCACTTGCTTTGAGAGCATTTGATTGTTTCCTTCTGCTGGAGTTCTCCTAATCTCTCCATGTTTATCTCGTGAGCCATGAGAGATCCTATTAGCTTTTCCAATGACATTAATTTTAAATCATTGGCTTCTTCAATGGCTGTTACCTTTGGAGTCCATGAAGATGGTAGAGATCTGAGGACTTTTCTAACCATATCTGGTACATCATAAACCTTTCCCAAACCAGCTAATCCATTTGTGATGTCAGTGAATCTGCTGAACATCTGAGTTATTGATTCACCTGTCTGCATCTGAAATCTTTCATATTGAGCTACTAGAATATCTATTCTTGTCTCCTTTACCTTGTCTGTCCCTTCATAGGTAATTCTGAGCTTTTCCCACATCTCCATTGCGGATTTGCAGGCTGAGACTCTATTGAACTCTTTCTTGCTTAGGGCACAGCATAATATCTCTTGGCTTTGCAGTTTAAGGATATTCTTTTCCTATCATCATCTGTCCACTGAGCCTTAGCGTTTGTGACCAAAAGATCACCTTCTTCTACAATGGACCAGATTGTGTAATCATGACCTTGTAGAAAATATTCCATTCTAGTCTTCCAGTAGGTGTAGTCTTCTCCATCGAACAAGGGAGGCCTGTTGACTGACTGACCTTCGAAGTTGCTTTGGGCTGCCATTGATCTTTGCTCTTCAGATCGTTGGATCTTCTTCTTTGTCGAAGAGACGGGCTCTAATACCACTTGTTGCCCAGCTAGCTAGCCCAGGGGGGGGGGGGTGAATGGTTTTAAAACTTCGATCTCTGATTAAAACCTGTTTACTGAAAGGATTGCACAACTTAATAACAAGGTTAGAGTTAGAGCAAACAAGACAACAATCACACAAAACACATCCACAAGACACAAGGATTTTTATCCTGGTTCGGAACTCCTCTCCACAGGAGACCTACGTCCAGTCCTGAGCAATACCTCAGGATTTCACTACCAAGGGTACAATCCCCCTTAAGGATCCTTACACCCAGCCTCAACTGGTCTTCCTTCAGCCTGAAGGGAACAACCACCACCCTGGATACCACCAGGTCTTCCTTCGTCCAGAAGGGAACACAACCAAATAAGAAAAGGGTGTGGAAACAAGCTTCAGACTCTAGCTTGACCAGCTACACACTGAAGCTACCAAGGCCCGAGAGAGAAAAAGATTTAACAAGGTTTTCTCTCCAAGGACTACACAAGCTCTCACAAATAAAAACTCTTTTTGATCACAGAGAGCTAAGAGCTAAGAGCTAAGAACAACGTTGGAGTGGAAGCTTCGCTCTTGTTTTTCTTCTGAAGACTCGAAGAGATGGATTTCTTTCTTTTTCTAAAATCAAGCGTTGTTGCTCGCCCACTCTCTTTTCCGTCTTGAGTCTTCTATTTAAACTGCTGATTCAAATTCGAACGTTGAAGTGTCCGTTGTCTCTTATCCTTGTGTACGTTAGACTGGTCACTGAGGAAGCTTCTGATCGTCAGTCTTTTATCCTTGTGTACACGCCAAAGAGATGTCATAGAACTTTGTATCTTGTGTCCAACGTTGTCCAGATGAGTCTTGTCAGATATCTGTAAGCATATCATCAATAAATAGAGGACAGCTAAGACTGCTGTCTATTGTAGTTGAGATGGAACAGATATTGCAGTATATAGCAAAGCTCCTTTCTGTCTAAAAAAGTACGTAGACAGAGTAGCATAGAAATGAAAGATATTGTCTGCATGCATGGGAGATACGATCAGAGAGCATTAATGCATAGCAGTCAACGGACAAGATATGACTTTGACTTTTCAACGCTATTAAAAGGCATTATACTGATACATCAAGAAATTCGATAAAAAGAGTTTTGCTGACTTCATAACTTATGAAATCGTTATGAATTATAGCAAGTCGTTATGAACTGTAAAGAAATCGTTGTGATAACTTATGAAGCCGTTACAACAAGCAAGTCGTTGCGAGTTCTAAAGAAATCGTTACAAGAAATCGTTATGACTATCAAGTTGTAAAGAAATCGTTACACGAATCGTTATGACTATCAAGTTGTAAAGAAATCGTTACACGAAATCGTTACACAAAGCAAGGCGTTATGAACAGTAAAGAAATCGTTATGAACTCTAAAGAAATCGTTATGAACTCTAAAGAAATCGTTATGACTATAGGGTCGTTGCGAGTTCTAAGAGAATCGTTACGAGGTCTAAAGAAATCGTTACGGCTAGAGAGTCGTTGCGAGTTCTAAAGAAATCGTTACGAGGTCTAAAGAAATCGTTACGGCTAGAGAGTCGTTACGAGTTCTAAAGAAATCGTTACGAGGTCTAAAGAAATCGTTACGACAGAGAGTCGTTGCGAGTTCTAAAGAAATCGTTACGAGGTCTAAAGAAATCGTTACGACAGAGAGTCGTTGCGAGTTCTAAAGAAATCGTTGCGATGTCTTAAAGAGTCGTTGCGATATCGATTTGTTTTGAGTTTCCCGGTCAAAGAGGAAATCGTTCTGCTTATCAAAGAAGGATGCGATATCGATTGTTTTGAGTTTCGGTCAAAGAGGAAATCGTTCTGCTTATCAAGGAAGTCGATACAAAGACTTGGATAGAAGTGTGATGAGACTTACCAGATTGTCTTGAACTTTCATTTTTCTTTTATTTCCTGTTCTCAAGGCTCAAGTAATCCATTTGTGTTATTTTGTTAATCATCAAAATTAATATACAAATAAATGAAAATATTTATTATGGGGACAGTTTGGTCATCAGTGTGAAATGAGAAAATAGTATAAGTGTAAATGACAATAGTGTTAATTGATAAATTGTTCATTGATGTGTACAAATGTGTGTGTGTATGTGCTTATGTATAACTTGTTAAATTGCTAAGAGTGATGTAACCACTAGTACCAAAATGTAAGTATGCTTTCATATCATGGAATTTGAATGGTTGGATGCACATGTGTTTAGTATCATGTTGTATAGTTAAAAGTGATCCCTATGTAAGGGTAAAATGAATGTCATAAAATTTGTAGAAAATCAGCAAGCTAAATGTAGTAAATTGTTATGGTTGCATGCAAAGTGAGTTAGAAATCATGCTAGCAATGAAACCTATCTCGTATATGTTTTCCACGACTTAGTTATGAAGTTTTACAATGATGTGAGTAAAGTGTGAAGGTATGTGAATGTGTATTTGTACTTATGATAATGACGTCATGTTATTAGAAATCTTGTTTAGATTATAGTTTTACATGTGTTAGAATAGTTGTTTAATACAATTTCATGTGAAATTACTTGTTATGGCATAATCATGTATGATTTAATTGCTGAAATTCTATTGAGTAAATTGTTGGAAACATGTATGTATTGAACCTTGAGTTACTTGCTGAGTCTATTGTGTAGACTCATTCTTGCTAAACATTTCAGGAAATTTGTAGCGGCGAAGCTAGCAAGGCTTGAAGTAAAGTTGGACTAAGTGATGAAGACTTGTAGTTTATCTTTCATAGTATGTAAAGCTACAATTGAAAATTTGAGTTTTGTTCAAATGTACTTGGAATGGCTATGGTATTTGAACATTTGTACTTATGATACTCTTGTTGAACTATACAGACTGTGGTATGTGGATTTAAAGTTGATGGAATGAGATTTATTAAATTCCGTTGCATTTATTTTTCTATTTGTGTCTATCTCAGCTCATTTGTTACTTGTTGGGGTATTCTCCCTGTAGCGGCTTGCTCTCATCCGACGTGGGTTGGTATAACCGTACCGGGTGGAAGTGGGTCGTTGCACTAACACTCAAAGCATAACTAACTATAGGTAGACTCAAGTGTTGGGATGCTCATCACTCGATCGCATTCTCATCCTCGACTGCTCCTCTCTTGAATTTCATAGTCACCTAGAATGGTTAAAAGTAGGGAATGAGCAAACTAGCCCAGTAGGATTTATATCTCAATGTGCGGGTAATGATATAGTGATTAGCATTTAGAACTAGGTAAGCACGTTGTCATGATATGCATGTACGAATAAAACTCATTAAAACATAACATGAACACGCTAGATAGAGTGATCATGATAGAGCAAGATCTAGAATGATATAACGAGCAAGAGTATTCAATAGAATGTCATGTACAACACGCAAGATATCACTTTGAATTCCAATAATTGCAGATGGCCATATCACGCAAGCAAGAAAGCACGAGCACGAACACGATCATGTAACACTAATCAAGCACCAAGACACTAATGTACCCAAGGAAAGATCCACCTTGAAATGCACACTAGGTCACGTGTATGTGGTTATTGTATCTATCATTCAACAATCAAGTACTCCCAGCGCAGATGCAACACCAGTAATCATTATACCCACCTGGTTAACAGTATATTTATGACTCTTCGTCATTGGGGCTAGACTGGAACCTTGGACACTCTCCGTGCCCGATCAGCATCTCACTCTTTTTAAATGTAGTACCCACAGTCCTTAATGGCCAATAAAGTTTCAAGATGAAGCATGTGTAATGTCATGTTCATGATGATGATGATGAGAACAGTAGTAAGTAATGTGAAAATGATCTCATGATACAAAGTGTCAAGAGATAATTTCGACAGCACAATGGCGCAATTTATACTTTAGTTCACTCTTTACATTAATGACTTAAGTCTAGATTGTAAATCACACTCACGGAATAAGTGAGAAAATAAGTGCATGCTATCTCCAGGGAACTTCAATGATACACCAACTCGGTCTCCATGAGGGAGTCCATGGAGTACAGAGAATACGGAGGTCTTAAGAGAAAGGTCACTAGACTGCTGATACGGAATGACCGGCCATGAGTTCCAATTCCCCAAGAACGGGCTGCCTATATGTGCAAGTGTGTGGTGAACACGTATCTCGATCCACAATCCAGCGGTTTTTCAAACTTGCGGAAAACAATTAACATAATAGCATGAGATGAACTATGATTTAATTATACATGGGTTTGTAACATTTTAAAAAACAATTATCATTTAAGCAAGATAGAACAATAAGAAGAGCAAATCACTAGTTGCATGAATGGTCACATCATTAAAGAACAATTAGAATAACATTCATGTAGTTGTAGCTTTTAATGGGTTGACCACTTTTAGCCATTAAACAACCTCATGAAATGACTAGAACCAAGACATGCAAATCATGAACTCTATACCATGTAAAAAGGTCTCGGGTAGGTCTTGAAATCCGCGTCGATACAGTCGATGCATTTAATAAGGCTGTGTACAGTCGGAACAAGACTAGCATGCGAAGATGCAAATCGCGACGGCCTATGTCGTCGCCTTCATGCATGAATCGCGACGGTTTACCCCGTCGCATTCATGAAACGTGTTTAAAATAACAATATAAAAATCACTTGAAATCCTTGGTGGGAAAATGGGCTGAATCACGATGGGGGTCCACGTCGCGTTCATGCAGGCGCTGAAAACCATGCAGCGCATAGTTCGAGCGCCCAGAGCCGTATGGGTGCACTCTAATCGTGACGTAAGGCACGGTCATGATTCACATGAACACGTCAGACTGGTGCATCGCATTCATGCAGGCCAAAATGCGATGCCTGGTCACGTCGCGTTTGGGTTCTTGCCCGAAAATGCAGAAAATAGGCACTTGATCCATGCAACGCTTATAACTTATAATCTAGGACTCTTTGGACAAAAGTGTCAACATGAACTTGTTGGGAACTTATAATAAAGAGAACTATGTTTTGGAATTATTAACATTGGCCTCGAGATGCGTGAGAAATCGACATGAACGTGAAAAGCTATTAATAAGTGTGACTTTGGCAAAACGCTTATAACACAAGATGTACTCATGAAAATTGATGAAATAACTTGGACATGAAAGTAGACTCGATGCTATACACATTGATATAAGATTTATTGAGATTTGGCCCAAGATCACCTACCTTTTAGGTTGAAGAAGTCACATTTTTTCAGAAAGCCCTCTTTCAGACCACTTGGAGGAGAACGCTTACTACACCCGATCTACTAAATGAAAAATAGGCAAACCAGTGGGATTAGTAACTAGACTCGACCCGCTTTCCAGGGGTATAAGTCTTGCATGCTTTGGTTAGGGTTTGGCCTACCTTTGGTCGACTCCAAGAAGAGCTTATCTGATGCGACGCAGCAGGTAGAAGGAGCTAGAAGCAGAACAAGTGTGGGGCGATTTCCTCCTCTTTTTCTTGTGCTCAAGAACAGCCTCCCACGACCCCAACAATTGTAAATTTGTCTCCTAGGGTTTCATGGATGTATATATACATCTTGGGTGTTTTAGAAGTCCCATTGGGTGATGGAAAGGCAAGGTGCGGTTTTGGCCTTCCACCTTCCTTAATTTGATGATTTCTCACCCCAATAGTGTGTTGTGTGGCTTTAGGAAACCTCCCACCCTAGTTAGCCACTAAATTAGGTTTCCAAGATAGCCTAATTACCTTGGGATTTGCCCTTATTACCTCCTTCTATTTCAGCTCAATAGGGTTACGAATTTAGGGTATTTTTCTTGCTCCATTTTATTCTTGGGCCAAAAGTGATCCATTGGCCCAATTCTGATAATGGGTCATCAATACATGATGTGGAAGTCTCTCCAACATATTTTATTTAGTGTGATCATGTTATATTTCCGTGTTAACGGTTTTCCGACTTAGTTTTCTAATTTGGATAATTAGTCACATTGTGACGTACACTTGGCCAATCCGATTTTCCATTGCACGAATTTCTTTGTGGAACATTAGGAATAATGTTTGGGGTGATTTATAATTTTACGAATTGTCTGATGTGTTCTCTCACGTACGATAGTGGTACGTAAGTTATACCATTTCGATAATACGGAAATTATTTATTTCTATTTATTTAAAATCTTAAACTGCTGAATTTTTTCGGGGTGCTACACCCTCCCCCACTTAAGAGAATTTGGTCCCATAGAGCATTAATGGCTCTTGATAATGGTGATCCTTGAGGTCGTTTCGGGTTAATTCCTCTAACTTGTTTCAAACATTCTAGCTCATGGATGCTAGTTCATCATCTACCCTATGGCCACCCATACTATTCATTTGGTTCCTTCCACTCCTGTTTTCTTCCATGGTTGTTATAACTCCATCTCAATCCACCAGATGAACTTGGGATAACTACTAGATTATTCCTTTCCAATTTCTCCTTAATGATCTCCCCCACTTAGAAATATATACTAAGAAAAGCATCATAGATCAAACTAGGGGTTTAACAATCATACCTCCTTCTGGGAGCTCCACTGGAGTATTGCATTCACGCGTCCTTGACACTTTACCACTCCTTGGTTCCTTCCAATCTGGTCTTTCGCATGGGACAGTTCGGTATACGATGTTCTTGACTCCCACATCGCAGGCAAGCCCCCGCCTTCTTCCAGCACTTGTCCGCTTGGTGCCCAGGCTTGTCGCAAAATTTACAATATTCCTTAATCGTGTTTCTTCTACTTGATCCTTTTCTCCATGCCATAGTCCTTCCCAGTGGTTGGCCTCTTGTCGTTGTTATAGTTATTGTTGTGTGTTGTTGTGTTATTGTTGTTGGGGAAAGTTCTAGTTGTATCGACTGCTCCCCTTTTTTAAAGGTTGGATTTGAGATGTCTTTCCCCTTCATGCCTTCCACTTTGGCCATGGTGTCTTCTACCAACTGAGCTCTTGGACCATCTCAGTGTAGGTTTGGATGTTGTGAGGTCTGAGTTTCTCGATGAACATGGGCCTGAGCCCATCCATGAACCAGTGGGCCTTCAATCTTTCTGTGCCCACCAGATGTGGGGCATACACCGCCAGACGAGGGAAATGAGCTTCATACTCAGCCACATACATGCTCTTTTGTTTTAGTGCGGCAAATTCTGCCGCCTTCTTCTCCTTAACTCTCTCGAAGAAATACTTTCCCCGGAATATCTCCAGGAATCTAGCCCACTCTAGTTCAACTACATTAGGCAGATGGGCCGATGTGGCATTCCACCATGCTCGGGCATCCTTAGTAAATTGAAAGTGGCCAGTACCACCTTCTCTCTATTGGTGCATTGCATAACTTGGAAAATTTGTTCCATTTCTTCCTGCCAATTATCTGCCTCATTTGGGTCAGGGGATCTAGAAAACGAGGAGGGTTCAAACACCTAAAGTTACAGTGCAGATCACCGGCTCAATCCCAACACCAGTAGCTGGTTTCCAGCCTGAACTACATTTTGCAGGGCTTGTGGAGTCCTGCCACCGTTTCTTGCATAGCTTGCCATTGGTTGCGAGCCATTGCGGTTGAGGGAGAGAGTTATAAGGTTCCTGATAAAAGGATAGAAACCAATTAATGTCTATAGATACATTAAAGAGTCAATGGGTAGGAGTGTTTTGTTTATTATAACCTATTCCCAGTCTCTACCCATTCTCGCCAGGTACTATGTTTAATTTCTATGACCTAGGTTTCATAGGTATCTCTTAATCCTGAGACATATGTCCTATTTGGTTTTCCTAGGCTATGATACCACTAAACGGTCATGACTCGAGAATTACGCAGCGGATATTAATTTAGATAATTAAAGTTGATATTCCGAGACGTGAACATCGGCAAATAAGCCTCCAGGCTAGCATGCACTAAATGTATATCAACACAACATCATAATAGGGACCAACTAATTAACTCAATTGTAATTGTATTCAAAACTCATCTCATTGTATCAAAGAGAACTAATACAACTCTTTCAAATGATGAATAACAGGACTAAGACTCGATAAAAGGAAAAGTACATAAGTCCTCACTTCCTACTACATGAATCTAACACTCAAAGCATAACTAACTATAAGTAGACTCAAGTGTTGGGACGCTCATCACTTGGTTGCATTCCCATCCTCGACTTGCTCCTCTCTTGAATTTCATAGTCACCTAGATGGTTAAAAGTAGGGAATGAGCAAGCTAGCCCAGTAGGATTTATATCTCAATGTGCGGGCAATGATATAAGTGATTAGCAATTTAGAACTAGGTAAGCACGATTGTCATGATATGCATGTACGAATAAAACTCATTAAAACATGATACATGAACAAGCTAGATAGAGTGATCATGATAGAGCAAGATCTAGAATGATATAACGAGCAAGAGTATTCAATAGAATGTCATGTAACAAACACGCAAGATATCACTTTGAATTGTAATAATTGCAGGATGGCCATATCACGCAAGCAAGCACGAGCACGAGCACGATCATGTAACACTAATCAAGCACCAAGACACTAATGTATACCAAGGAAAGATCCACCTTGAAATGCACACTAGGTCACGTGTATGTGGTTATTGTATCTATATTCAACAATCAAGTACTCCCAGCGCAGATGCAACGTCAGTATCATTATACCCCATGGTTAACAGTATATTATGACTCTCCGTCATGGGGCTAGACTGGAACCTTGGACACTCTCAGTGCCCGATCAGCATCTCACTATTTTTAAATGTAGATACCCACAGTCCTTAATGGCAATAAGAGTTTCAAGATGGAAGCATGTGTAATGTCATGTTCTGATGATGATGATGAGAACAAGGTAAGTAATGTGAACATGATCTCATGATACAATAGTCAAGAGATAATTTTGACAGCACAACGGCACAATTTATACTTTAGTTCACTCTTTACATTAATGGGTTAAGTCTAGATTGTAAATCACATTCATGAGAATAAGAGAAGAAAATAAGTGCATGCTATCTCCAGGGAACTTCAATGATACAACCAACTCGGTCTCCATGAGGGAGTCCATGGAGTACGGAGATTACGGAGTCTTAAGAGAAGGTCACTAGACTGCCGATACGGAATGACCGCCATGAGTTTCCAATCCCCAAGAAAGGGTTTCAATATGTGCAAGTTGTGGTGAACATATATCTCGATCACAATCCATCGGTTTCAAACTTGCGGAAAACAATTAACATAATAGCATGAGATGAACTATGCATTTAATTATACATGGGTTTGTAACATTTAAGATAACAATTATCATTTAAGCAAGATAGAATAGTAAGAAGAGCAAATCACTAGTTGCATGAATGGTCACATCATTAAAGTACAATTAGAATAACATTCATGTAGGTAGCTTTTAATGGGTTGACAGCTTTTAAGCCATTAAACATAACTCATGAAATGACCAGAACCAAGACATGAAAATCATGAACTCTATACGATGTAAAATAGGTCTCGGGTAGGTCTTGAAACCCGCATCGGATACAGTCGACGCATTTAATAACGTGTGTAGTACAGTCGAAACAAGACTAGCATGTGAAGATGCAAATCGCGACGACCTATGTCGTCGCCTTCATGCATGAATCGTGACGGTTACCCCGTCGCGTTCATGAAATGCATTTTAAAATAACAATATAAAAATCACTTGAAATCCTTGAGCGGGAAAATGGGCTGAATCGCGACGGGGGTCTCATGCAGGTGCTGAAAACCAAGCAGTGCACAGTTCGAGGCGCCAGAGCCATACGGGTGCACTCTAAATCATGACGTAAGGCACGGTCATGATTCACTTGAACGCGTCGGACTGGTGCGTCGCATTCATGCAGGCCAAAACACGATGCTTGGTCACATCGCATTTTGGGTTCTTGCCCAAAAATGCAGAAAACAAGCACTCGATCCATACAACGCTTATAACTTCTAATCTAGGGCTCTTGGGACAAATGTGTCAACATGAAACTTTTTGGGATCTTGGAATAGAAGAGAACTATGTTTCGAAATCATTAAAATTGGCCTCGAGATGTGTGAGAATCAACATGAACGTGAAAGCTGTTAACAAGCGCGACTTTGGAAAAACGCTTATAACACAAGATGTACTCAATGAAATTTGATGAAATCACTTGTAGATGAAAGTAGAATCGATGCTCTACACATTTATATAAGATTTTAAGATTTGGCCCGAGATCACCTACCTTTTGGGTTGAAGAAGTCACATTTTTTCAGAAAACCCTCTTTCAGACCACTTGGGGAGAACGCTTACTACACCCGATCTACTGAATGAAAAATAGGCAAACCAGTGAGATTAGGAATAGACTCGACCCTCTTCCCAGGGGTATAAGTCTTGCACAGTTTGGTTAGGGTTGGCCTACCGTTGGTCGACTCCCAGAAGAGCTATCTGCACAGGTTGATGCAGACGCAACAGGAAGAAAGCTCCGAGTGGGGGCGATTTCCTCCTTTTCTTGTGCTCAAGAACAGCCTCCCGCGACCCCAAAATGTGTGTAAATTTGTCCCCTAGGGTTTCATGGCATGTATATACATCTTGGGTGTTTTAGAAGTCCCATTGGGTGATGGAAAGGCAAGGTGCAGTTTTGGCCTTCCACCTTTCTTAATTTGATGATTTCTCACTCCAATAGTGTGTGTGGATTTAGGAAACCTCCCACCCTGGTTAGCCACGAAATTGGGTTGCCAAGAAAGCCTAATTGCCTTAGGATTTGCCCTAATTATCTCCTCATATTTTCAGCTCAAATAGGGTACGAATTTCTGGGTATTTTCTTGCTCCATTTTATTCTTGGGGTCAAAGTGATCCATTGGACCAATTCCAATAATGGGTCATCAAACATGATGTTGGAAGTCTCTCCAACATGTTTATTTAATTTGTGATCATGTTATATTTTCGTGTTAACGGTTTTTCGACTTAGTTTTCTAATTTGGATAATTAGTCACATTGTGACGTACACTTGGCCAATCAGATTTTTCATTGCATGAATTTCTTCGTGGAACACTTAAGAATAATGTTTGGGGTTGATTTATAATTTTCACGGAATTTTCCATGTGTTCTCTACGTACGATAGTGGTACGTAAGTTCTATCATTTCGATAATACTGAAATTATTTTTTCTATTTATTTAAAATCTTAAATTACTGATTTTTTTTGGGTGCTACAGAACTACTAGAAGAAAACAACTCTTCTAACACATATCCCTACATCTAACAAGAAGTTTTCCACAAACACACTTGAACATGACATGGTCTTTAGCTAAAACAAGCTTACAGTGGATAGAAAAACAATCAAAGGTACTCTCAGAATCTAAGCCAGGGTATAAACATGGTAACACTTTAATCTCAAGCTTTTGATCAAGGATAGGAGACAAGAAGGAGGAAATAAAGAGAGAATCCTACCAGTACATAAGGCTACATCTAAAGACATGAGTGTCAATTTAGAAATATAAACTCAATGGAAAAGAAGTAACCAAGAGAGCTTACTAAACCTCATGAAATGTGAGGTCAAAGTGGATGCTTGAACTCCAAGACTTTAAAGAAGGAGAAGCAAGGAAGAAGATAAGAACTGAAAGAATCCTACCAGTCCTGGGGGATGAAAGTTCTTCTTCTCCTTAACGATGAAGTCGGTAGAGACAAGAAGAAGGAACCTTGTAGTGGTATCCCCAGTAGGTACAAGAGATGAAGTAGCAGCAACAGCAGCTACAGAAGAAGTAGCAGCAGCCACGGCAAGTAGTAGCAACAGCTCAGCAAGCGGCAGCAACGGCTCCAGCAACAGGAGACGGGACATGAGGTGGCAAAGACCCACACGATGGGTTCAAGGGTGGTTTATAAAAGCTCCAGGCTTCCCATGCATGTTGGCACATAGCCAAAGATGTGGAGCCGTAAGACTCCTATTACAACACCAGGTGTGGCGACCCTCCTTATATCGGTACGGTTATACCAACCCACGTCGGTATAGTGAACGTTTCCACAGTGGGACATTTACCCAACAGTAACATTCAGCGATGAGATACACGTGAATATAAGAATAGAGTAGCAGAAGTAAAAGAACCACTGTCTTCATTTCATTCATCATCCACATTTAATACATGATTTGATAACATTTAAAGAACTAAAAGTCCACTAATTAAATTGCTGAAAATCAAATACATAATTGTCCACATTTAAACATTCTTTCCATGATAATGCTAGTACAATGTTACAATTACATACTATGAAATCAAAATATCGCAAAGTACACCGACGATCTAATCTCCACACTCGGAGTCAGTCTCCACTGCCTCCTCCGCAAGTGTGTCGTCACCAACTACACCTGTATGCCGAAGTAAGTAATGAGTCAAAAGACTCAGTAAATAACTCTACACATACCATACATGTACATGTCATAGCAGGTTTTACATACACATTTACAAGACACAACATATAGCATGCGTGACATTGAAATTAACAACCTTATCTTGGAAATCTACTAATGAACACATGATTCATGCTTTCAGATTTTTTAAGTCAAAATCTCCTATCACATGCTCTCTAATCATTCATACACATGAAAGTTCTACTTTCAATTAGACTAAAACATGAGAGCAATCTAGCATGACTAGCTTACATACATGAAAGGAAACATTGCTAACATGGTTACTACTCATTCATACACATGCACATAACCATTTTACATGCTTTAAGCTTGCTGTTTTGTTGTGGTTTAACACTTTACAATCTAACACATGATAGCTATGTTCTCATTCAAACCACAACGTGAGAGCATACACACATGGAGTGGTTTACACATAAGTAAGGATTGTCCCTAGCATGGATTCTACGCATTGTACACATATAACACATGATCATAACCACATTTATGTTGCTGTTCTAACATGATTTCAGATCATCATATCATAGATTTCAATTTCACATCCTCACATTTTGGTTTCACATTTTACACAATTTCTTATTCACATATTTCACACTTACAATTGCACATTTACACATTTACATTTACACATTGTTCACAACTACACAATTGCACATGATCACAATCACATGCACATTTTACACTTTAGTGCCGTGACACATAGTCCAAACCACCATAAGAAGGACACATCAGATCACATACACTAGACGCCACCTAGGCAATACAATGACGACTCTTGGACTGCGCAGACCGAGAGAACAAGTCTCCACCCTAACCAGTGGTACTTGTCCACCTCCAGGATTTCATCCTAATGCCCTTAGGATCACAACACATTGAACCTTCCCATGGGGACTTTTCCATGGTACGGTTCCACAGCCCTCTATGGAAGCAGTATCACACTTGGCACAGTTTTACACATTACACATGTCGGTTTTTACACACATTTTACACATGACACTCACATCTCATTCATTCTCTCATTCGCAACATGACTCTGTTTTCCTAATCATGCCACTACAGATGACAGACAATTTATCATTCAAGAAATTTCACAAATCAGTTGGGTTACACAGAGATTAAATCATTTCACAACGGCATGCATTAATTACCTATTTTTTCATGGAAAATTCATATTGCATGGTATAGTTGTCCAAATGACTGAGAATTTAACCACATGCTAATTTCGGGTTTAGGACCCCACATGAAAATTTCCACATTTTTCTGATCCAAAATACAATTGCAGAAAATTTAACATAGATTCCCGTATTGTTCAAAATTCAATTTATCATGATGTATAACATAAAAAATCAGTTTTAATAGATCATAACCCTGAACTCAATATACACAATACCACAGGAATTTTTCTGAATTTATTTCACAGTACACAATTTATGGGAGATTTCACAACCCTACACATGCTTTTCTAATCCCATTTTAGAAAATTCAATAATTCAGAGGAACATGGAGAAAATTTCCAAAAATTAGAGCATGGACTGATTCACCCATTCTTGGTTTAGCAAGATTTAGGGCATCCAATTCCACATGAATTTTATACACGGTAGCGAACATGGTCTAGATCTCATCATGCACACATTTTCCATAAATAAACCATTTATGCCAAATCACAGAAATTACAAAGATCTCACCACACATTCAGACATCCATATTACATATCATAATAAGTTTACAATATATCCTCATCGAAAACACATCGAAATAATCAATATATCAGAAGAACAGCTCACTGTTCTGTCCTGGAGAACTTAACGACGGTCTCTGGCCGTTCCAGGAGTGGACGGCAAGATCGCTGGACGCACACCAGGGATCTCGCATCAAGGGCATTGACGTCAAGTTCTTGTCTGTGCAGAAACACAGACCGAACTCCAAATGCAAAGGTGAATGGGGAATCTAGAACACAAGGAAAAATACATAAAATTATAAAACCCTACTTGACATCTACATGGACGGAGTGTAAGTGTTACTGCCTCTGAAAAATACTCCAAAGGGATCTAAAAGCGGTGAAGCTCTCCTTGGGCAGTCCCAAGAAGCCTCCAAAGACACCTTCCTCCGGGTTCTTGACTGATGTAGACACCAAGTGAGATCGGGGAAGCCTTCCCTGATGCTCCAGCTATCTCTCAGTCGTTGTAGATGGCCGGATGAAGCTCTAAATTCCCGGATCTAGGCTTGCAGAGTCAGGTCCTTCTCACAGAAACTAGGGTTTGTCTTCTTCTCCTTCCTCTCCTCTTGCAAGGAGAGCCAAGAGAGGGTTGAGGGTTGCAAAAGGGCTTGTATATAGAGGAGAGGAAGCTCTCCTCTCACGCAGGTCGGACAAGAAGGCTTTCAGACCGTTGGAGACAGCTCCCCAATGGTTGGGGTGGCTTGTTCCCGGAAATCCGGCTCTGCAACGCATGCAGGTCAGAGAAATTAGCATCCACATCGCTGGACGCTGCGATTAGTGTTGGCGTCCATATGGTTGACGCCTACACAACACAAGCGTCCATTGATATTGACGCCAATCTGGCCTTCGGCCAAAACTCTAAACATGCATAAACCATACACAACTTATACATATTTACATGTCATACATATGTACGATCACGTACACACTACCACATGTCATTCATACATTATTTACAACTAACTTA
This sequence comes from Colocasia esculenta, assembly GCA_014218235.1. Classification (NCBI taxonomy): domain Eukaryota; kingdom Viridiplantae; phylum Streptophyta; class Magnoliopsida; order Alismatales; family Araceae; genus Colocasia; species Colocasia esculenta. Next base: position 22,055 of record JACBKR010000719.1, read on the forward strand.
TACGCATGCATACATAAGTATAAATAGTTAATACATACGTAGATATGTACATCTATGCATACACAACATAAATTGTTTACACGAAATTAAAATAATGCAACAAAATTCGAGGGCTTTACACCAGGCCACGTTTACCATGCATGATCTCCAACTTACACATATGGTAAAACATATAGGCATCTTAACCCAGGTGGTAATAATCCTTACGTAGCCAAGGCTACGTAAGCAAAGAAATTAAAAAAAAATGTTTGTTGTAATTAAGAGATAATTCAGCTGGTCCTTTTATATCTATGTTTTTATGTCCAAATGGTGTCCATTCAAGTTAAAATTTCAACCATAAGCTAATAAGAAGGTTTTACAAATTATGGTGATTTTAGTTTAATTTTTAGAATTTATTTTTCACCCAGCAAAAATTACCCAAAAATCATTACGTCAGCTTAATCTTGAAATCCGCACGTCAATATTCCGGATATTTGCATTTTTAATATCAGCACATTTTTCTGGAAATTATGGTGTTCTCAGATTTCAATTTCGTTACAAAATTTCGGTGTCACTCTATCGGAGTGCGCATCTCTGAGTATGACACTGGAATAATATTTACTAATACAAATTAATCCTAAATTAAAGTTAATTACATCTCATGATAGTAGTTATGTTTAACAATCAAATCTTCATATTTTTTAAATTTTCAAATAATAAAAATTTTGGGTGTTACACATACATACAAATAAGGCGTGAAACCATCTCACCTAGGGGAGATCGTATATCCCCTGACACGCAGAACTAGTCCTTGGTTTGAAGGAGCTCTCGTGAGACTCCCTCTAGCGTATTCACACAGTGGATGATCGACGATGACTCCTCCTTCGCCGGTGGTGCCACTCCTCCACATCGTGCAATGCCACACAGCGGCCAATAGCAGCAAGTAGCCAACAACAAGAGGGGGCGGCCCTCTAGTTCTTCTCTTGCCTAGGGAGAGCACTAGAGGGAGAGATGGGAAGGGATGAAGAAGGTGGATTCTCCTCTCAAGATCTAGCCTATGAACTTTAAGGAAACCCCTTCTTTATAGATGCCTAAGACACCTCTCAGGGACATCTCGTCCTATCATTATGACAAGGGACACCTCACATGGACACCTCGTGTAAGGCCCTCGAATTTCCATCGCATTATTTGTAATTATGCTTGTGTATGTATGTACATATTTACGTACGTATTAATTAGTACAATACGTGTGCATGTGTTATATTAGATGTAATAATATGTATTGAATGGTGATAGTATGGATACACTACCATATACATATTGCATGTATATATGCATGGTATGCATGGTTTTCTGCATATTTTAGACTTCTGGCCGAAGGCCATCTTGGCGTCAACCCCTAGCCGTTGAGGTGGTGTCAGCGTCCAGACATGGACGCCAACACTAATCCTGGCGTCTAACGATATGGACGCCTATTCTCTGGCTGCATGCGCAGCAGAGCTGCAAACTTCTGAAATAAAAAGCTCACCATTGGGGGCTGTCCCCAACGGCTCTGAGAGCTGTCATGTCACCCTTGTGAGTGGGAGAGAGGCCTCCCCTTATGTCTGAACACCGGATATGCCTCTCCCCACTCCTCTCTTCACCTTTGCAAGAGAGAAACCAGGAGAAAAACCCTATTTGAGCTGTGAGAAAACCCACCCTTTTGCACCCAAAGATCCGACTTCCTGGAGCTAGATCCGGCCATCTTCCACGACAAGAGGCTAGCTGAGCAAAGGAGGAGGCTTCCCCGACAACCCCTTGGTGTGGAGATCATCCAGGAGCCCGAGGAAGAAGATCTAGGAGGAGTTATGCACCTTCTTGGGACTGCCCAAGAGGCTTCTCCAGCACTTTGATCCTTGGAGCAATTTTTAAAAGGCAAGTGACCTAACCATAATGTCCCCGTATGTGTCTAGGTCGTTTCTACATTTTCTATGATTTTCCTCGCCTAGACCCTCACATTCACCCAACTTGAGAGCTCGGTTGTGTTTCTGCACAGACCTGCATTGACGGCAAGGTCAATGGACGCTGAGATCATGCTTGGCGTCCATCGACCATGCCGCTGACCCTGAGTCAGCGGCCAGAGACCGCCGCCAAGTTCCTCTGGACAGAACAGTGACATGTTCTGCCCTTCTTATACAACTATTTTCGATATGGTTCCGTGATGAGGATATATGGTAACCCTATACACTATGTATATTGTCAAATATGGTGTGTGGATGAGTGTGTGGTGTTGGTGGATGTTAGAAAGTTGTATTCCATGAATTTGTAAGCATGACTTGTTGACATCTTGCCAATTTATGCTTTATGATTAGGATTAGTTTGAATGCCTCAGTTTTATTAGATCATGAAGATTTGGATCAGTGTACATGTACTCATTTTTGATGAATTGTCCATGCTTTATAAATTGCCAATAAATCGGTTCGGTAAATAAAACGGCATGCAAGAATGATTTGTGGTGATCGATCTACATTGTATGATTTAGGGTAAATTCGGTATTCTCAGATCATGTATGTGACAGTATCTCTGTTCAAACAGTAAGTGGCAAAATTGCATGATGTGTTAAACTCCATGTTAACTTAAATTGTGAATGGCATGCGAATAGGTATTGATTTTCGTAAATTCTATTTAGCTCAGAAAAATCTGAAAATTGAGTGTATGACCTTGAACCCGAAAATGGCATGTGGTTAAAATTTCAGGTCATTTGGACCAGTACATAAGAAGTTATGTATCTTCCATGTGAAATATAGTAATCTATGTATAATATCGTAATGTGATTAGATATTGCTTAAACCCAACTTGATTGGTGAAGTTTACTGTGTGTTAAACTCCTGAAATCTGTAGTGTCCATGTTAGGAAAAACAGAGAATGCATATGAGTGAGAAAGTGAATGAGAGGAAAAGTGATATGTGTAAAACCATGTGTAAATCGGTAAAATGTGTAACTATCCAATGTGACACTGCTTCCGTAGAGGGCAGTGGAATTGTATCAGGGAAAAGTCCCCCTGAGAAAGTTCAGTGTGTAAGTGACCCTAAGGGCATTAGGGGGAATCCTGGAGGTGGACAAGTACCACTGGTTAGGGTGGAGACTTGTTCTCCCGGTCTGCGCAGTCCAAGAGTCGCCATTGGAATGCCTAGATGGCGTCTATGTGTAATGTGATGTGTATATGTCCTTCTTTGGTGGTTTGGACTATGTGTCACGGCACCTAAAATGTGTAATGTGTAATGTGTATGTTGTCATGTGTAATGTGTAAGTGAACAAATGTGTATGTGAAAGTGCAACCATGTGAAAGAGGAAACTTGTGTAAAGAAATGTGAAATTCTAAATGAGAGGGTATGATATTGAAATCCATGTGAGACAAATCTGAAACCATGTGAAATCAGTAATTCATGTTATTTTCATCATGTTTATATGTGCAAAGATGTCTAGAATCTATGTTAGGGATAATGGTAAGCAACGGGTACAAGATAGCATGATTGGTTGTTCACATGATATGTTTTACGCAATATTGTAGCTCTCATGCATAGGTTTACAGCCATGAAACCATGTGAAATCAGCAACTTAAAGCATGTGAAACTCTATGTAGGTGTTTAAAACATGTAAGTCCATGCTAGTTATGTGCTATCTTTCATATATGCACAGTGTTCATGTTGGTAGCTCTCATGTCTTGGTCTTTAAAGACAAAATTTCATGAGTAAATTGAATAGAAGCATGTGATAGGTAAATTTTATTCTTAGAAATCTGAAAACATGATCCATGTATAGATTGTAAAACTTTCATGATAGGTTGAAACTTTAAAATGACTAGCATGCCATGTGTTGAAAATTTTGAATGTGCAATAGAAACCGCTAAGACTTATACGTATGTTATGAGTAGTGTTGCTTGCTGAGTCTTTGGACTCACTCCTGCTTCGGCGTACAGGTGTAGTTGGTGACGTGGCACCTTTCGAGGAGACAGTGGAGACGGACTCCGAGCGCGGAGATTAGCTAGCTCTTGGAGTTCTTTATGACTTGTGCATTTCATAGTATGTAATTGAACATTGTATTAGAGTTATCATGAAAAGATGTATAAGTGTGGACATTATGTATTTAAATTTCAGCAATTTAAATTATGTGAACTTTTAGCTCTTATGTTAATTGCGAACTTCATGTATGTTTAATGTGGATGATGAATGAATGAAGACAGATGTCTTTTACTTCCGCTACTCTGTTGTATATTCGCGTGTATCTCAGCTGTTAGTATCGTTTGGTAAATGTCCCACTGTGAGGACTCTCGCTATACCGACGTGGGTTGGTATAACCGTATCGGTATAATGAGGGCCGTCACAGAGATTGGTATCAGAGCGACCGGTTGAGATTGCACATGAATATACCTAAGTCATCATCCCCATTGCATGCTAAGTGTGTCCACATGTGTAGAAAACACTAATAAGAAGTGAAGATAGATAAGAAAATGGTTAGAAAACTTAGTAACCTAGCTCTAATGGTGGCTGAAATTTTATTACAGCCATGGCTTCGAGAGTAGGCGTGGTGGAGTGTCGGCCCGTGAGGACGAGCCGCGACGTGATGAGCAGGCGGAGCAACAGGCCCCGGCACCGCGAGGCCCTGTACTTCCCCCGCCGTCGCCTGTGGACTACGGAGTATTCATGCAAGGTCTGGTGCAAGCCATGCAGACGCAGGCTCATACCCAGGCAGCACTCCAGCCCAGTTGGAGGCCCAGGTAGAATAATGAAACAACTAGTAGTTGCTATTTAATTGCATGATATTGTGTTTATCGTATATTGTTTATTGTTTAATGTAGCAGGCTCAGGCCCCAGCTCAGGACCATGGTGGACCTCCCATCATGGAGCGATTCAAGAGGATGACCCCACCCTCTTTTAAGGGGGAGAGTGATCCTTAATGGCAGAAAGCTGGTTGAGGGAGACAGAGAAAATCTTCCGAGCCATCAGTGCCCTGATGAGGATAAGGTGACACTAGCCACCTACATGCTACAGGTTGCTTTAGTTATGCTTGTATGGTGTTGTCAAGTTAGAATTTGTTAGTTGGTGCTTATGAAGGTGTATTGCAGGAGAGAGCTGATGTATGGTGGTCCTCCCTACTATGTACACGCTTTGAGGACGGAACAGTAGACGTGGCGTGGGACGCGTTCGTGAGACTCTTCCGAGCCAAGTTCGTCCCAGAGCATATCCAGGACAAGATGGAGCAAGAATTTCTATCCCTGACGCAAGGCTCCATGACTGTGCTGGAATACGAGGCAAGGTTTTCTGAACTTTCTAAATATGCACCGCATATCGTAGAGGATGAGCGCAAGAAGACGAAGAAGTTCGTGATGGGACTCAAGCCATCACTGCGGACGAGGCTCGTGGCGTTTGACCACCGCACGCTAGACGAGGCCCTCAGCGCTGCCTAGGCTGGAGGGAGAAATGGAACAATATCTGGAGGAGAAGAAGGCTTCGCAGAAGAGGCCGACAACGACATTCCAGCGGCAGGATAAGAGAAAACGGTGTACCAGACACCGCAGAAACCAGTGGCAGTCAGCAACTCTCAGGTACCTTCTGTACGTTCCCCCGGTGTGAAGAAAGAGTGTCCCCACTGCGGGAAGACACATGGTGGGTCCGAGTGTTGGTTAGTAGCGGGTAGATGCTTGAAGTGTGGGAGCAGCGACCACAAGATCAAAGATTGCCCAGACTTCAGCAAGGAGCTCAGCGTGGAGCGCCAGCACCAGCGTAGCGGCAGCCGCGCCAGCTACAGGAAGACACAGAAGGCCTCGAGCCCCAGCTCGGTGTTTGCTTTAGCTCGCGAGGACGCCGAGCAGGCGGAGCATGTCACCGAAGGTACGGTTTTGCTTTTCGGTGTGCACGCTCGGGTTTTGTTTGATACGGGTGCTACTCACTCGTTCATTTCCGAGCGGTTCGCTAGGCAGTTAGCCCTAGAGTCAGGCGTAGAGTCTGAGGATTTGGAGGTCCCTTTGTCTGTGCACACCCCTGCGGGTACGGTATCGACTAGGAAGTGCATTCCGTTTACCTGTGGCATTGAGGATAGAATCCTAGATGGGTGTTTCTTCTTGCTAAAGATGAAGGACTATGATGCTATTCTTGGTCTGGATTGGCTAGAGGAGCACTATGCGTTAGTGGATTGTCGTCGGAAGAAGATTGTTTTCCGCATTCCTAGTGAGGACGAGTTCTCTCATCCCTTGCCAAAGAACTTAGCGAGAAAGTTAGTCATCTCTGCCATGAAGGCGATGCGCATGGTGAACAAGGGTTGTGACGCATTTCTTGCCAGCGTTATGCTAGTACCCGATGCTGGTTCGTCACTGACTCTTGCAGAGATCGATGTGGTGCATGATTTTCCAGATGTCTTTCCCGATGACTTGTCTGGATTGCCACCGGATAGGGAGATAGAGTTCACTATAGAGTTGCTTCCAGGCACCTCTCCTATCTCGAAGGCCCCATATAGGATGGCACCTGCAGAGTTGCCGAGTTGAGGAGCAATTGCAAGAATTGCTTGATAATGGATTCATTCGCCCTAGTGTTTCCCCTTGAGGCGCACCTGTATTATTTGTCAAGAAGAAAGACGGGTCACTTCAGTTGTGCATTGATTATAGGAAGTTGAACCAAGTGACTGTGAAGAACAGGTATCCCTTACCTCGCATTGATGATCTGTTTGACCAGTTGCAAGAGGCATCAGTCTTTTCTAAGATTGACTTGCGATCTGGTTATCATCAGTTGAGGATTAGGAGTGAGGATGTGTCCAAGACGGCATTTAGAACCCGTATGGACATTATGAGTTCTTGGTCCTTCCTTTCGGATTGACCAACGCCCCTGCAGCGTTCATGGATCTCATGAACCGGGTGTTTAGTCCGTATTTAGATAGCTTTGTGTAGTGTTTATTGACGATGTGTTGGTCTACTCTCCGGATGAGGCCACGCACTGTCAGCATCTGAGGTAGTATTAGAGGTTCTTCGTGAGCACAAGCTGTATGCTAAATTCAGCAAGTGCGATTTTTAGTTGCGCGAGGTTCATTTCCTCGGGCATGTTATCTCCGACGCTGGTGTAGCTGTTGATCCAGCAAAGGTCCAGGCAGTTATGGATTGGGAGATTCCCATGACCCCTTCGGAGATTTGTAGTTTCCTGGGTTAGCTGGTTACTATCGGCGATTCATTGAGGTTTTTTCATCCATCGCCGCCCCTTTGACAAAGCTGACCAGGAAGGGTGAGAAGTTTGTATGGTCTGAGGCATGTGAGCGTAGCTTTCAGCTATTGAAGGCTAAGCTTACTTCTGCTCCGGTATGGTATTGCCTAGTGGTCTAGAGGGCTTGCCATTTATACGGATGCGTCTCAGATCGGGTTAGGTTGTGTGCTAATGCAGCAAGACAGGGTAGTGGCTTATGCTTCTCGTCAGTTAAAGGAGCATGAGAGGAACTATCCGACTCATGACTTGGAGCTCGCAGTAGTGGTTCATGCACTAAAGATCTGGAGGCACTATCTTTATGGTGTCAGATTTGAGGTGTTTACCGACCACAAGAGCTTGAAGTATCTTTTCTCCAAAAGGAATTAAACCTGAGGCAGAGGAGATGGATTGAGTTCTTGAAGGACTATGACTTCGACCTTCAGTATCACCCCGGAAAGGCGAATGTCGTAGCGGATGCTCTTAGTAGAAAGAGGTCTTCGCTCCAGCAGGATTGGAAGATGTTGGAGGATGCAGCGTGCTCTATGACCGAGTTAGAGCCATCGCTGTGTCAGGCTTTTGTAGCTCAGCTATCCCTTAGATCCTCAGTCTTGGATGAGGTGATTGAGCAGCAGAAAGCCGACCCTAGATTGTTAGAATTAGTGGGTAAGGCGGGCATTGCTCGTGATGAGGACGGTGTGATTAGATTTCAGCACCGTGTTTGTGTCCCTGATGTAGTAGATGTCCATGAGCATGTGTTAGCGGAGGCTCATAGATCGCGATTCTCTATTCATCCGTGTAACACTAAGATGTATCAGGATTTGAAGAGATCATTTTGGTGGTCCGGCATGAAGAAAGATGTTGCGGATTATGTGTCTAGATGTCTAGTGTGTCAGCAGTGAAAGCCGAGCGGCAGCGACCATCCGGCCTTATGCAGAGGATGGATATCCAGTGTGGAAGTGGGAAGCTGTCACTATGGATTTCGTATCGGGTTTGCCTCGATCTAGAAGGGGCAATGACTCGATTTGGGTAGTTGTAGATAGATTCTCGAAGACTGCTCATTTCTTGCCTATGAAGAAGAAGCAGTCAGTAGAGAGTTTAGCTAGATTGTATGTTAGTGGTATCATTAGATTGCATGGTGTGCCGAAGTCGATCATTTCGGATCGAGATCCGAGATTTACTTCGAGATTGTGGAAGGGTCTTCAGGATGCGTTAGGTTCGGAGCTGAAGCTCAGTTCGGCGTTTCATCCCCAGATCGATGGACAGTCCGAGAGGACTATCCAGACGCTCGAGGATATGTGAGAGCGTGTGTTCTGGATTGGAAGGATGATTGGGAGCGTCATTTACCTCTTGTGGAGTTCGCATACAACAACAGCTTTCATGCGAGTATTGGTATGGCTCCATTCAAGGCATTGTATGGTAGGCCCTGCAGATCTCCTTTATGTTGGGAGGAGACTGGTGATAGGCAGTTGATCGGACCGGAGTTAGTTCAGGAACTTCGGATAAGATCCAGCTTATCAGAAAAGGCTTGTTGCGGCACAGGATAGGCAGAAGAGTTATGCCGACAACAGAAGGAAGGATTTGGAGTTCGAGGTTGGCGATCATGTCTTCTTGAAGATATCACCTACTCGAGGTGTTGTCAGATTTGGCAGGCATAGCAAGCTAAGCCCTAGATTCATTGGCCCATATGAGATTCTCAGACGATTGGGCAACGTGGCGTACGAGCTAGCATTACCCCCAGCTTTGGCTAGCGTTCACCCTGTATTCCACGTATCTATGCTCAGGAAGTATGTCCGAGATCCGTCTCATGTGATTAGTCATAAGCCAGTGGAGATCCAGCCAGATCTTTCGTATGTCGAGCAACCAGTAGTCATTCTTGACTAGAAGGTTCAGCATCTCCGGAACAAGAGTATTGCGTCGGTGAAAGTTCTATGGCGGAACTTCTCACGCGAGGAGGCCACTGGGAGCTTGAGGATGCGATGAAGAAGAAGTATCCCTTTTGTTTGAGTAGTGTCGTTCTAACTCCGAGGACGAAGTTTCTTTAAGGGGGAGAGGATGTAAGGCCCTCGAAATTCCGTCGCATTATTTGTAATTGTGCGTGTATAATTGTGCTTGTGTATGTATGTACATATTTACGTACGTATTATTAGTACAAGTACGTGTGCATGTGCTTATATTAGATGTAAATAAGTATGTATTGAATGATGATAGTATGGATACACTACCATATACATATTGCATGTATATATGCATGGTATGCATGGTTTTCTGCTATTTAGACTTCTGGCCGAAGGCCATCTTGGCGTCAACCCCTAGCCGTTGAGGTGGTGTCAGCATCCAGACATGGACGTCGACACTAATCCTGGCGTCTAACGATATGGACGTCTATTTCTCTGACCTGCATGCATAGCAGAGCTGCAAACTTCTGAAACAAGAAAGCTCTGCCATTGGGGGCTGTCCCCAACGGCTCTGAGAGCTGTCATGTCACCTTGTGAGTGGGAGAGCCTCCCTTATTATGAACCCGGATCTGCCTCTCCCGACTCCTCTCTTCACCTTTGCAAGAGAGAAACCAGGAGAAAAACCCTAGTTCTGAGCTGTGAGAAAACCCACCCTTTTGCACCCAAAGATCCGACTTCCTGGAGCTAGATCCGGCCATCTTCCACGACAAGAGGCTAGCTGGAGCAAAGGAGGAGGCTTCCCCGACAACCCCTTGGTGTGGAGATCATCCAGGAGCCCGGAGGAAGAAGATCTAGGAGGGAGTTATGCACCTTCTTGGGACTGCCCAAGGAGGGCTTCTCCGAGCACTTTGATCCTTTGGAGCAATTTTTAAAAGGCAAATGACCTACCATAATGTCCCCGTATGTGTCTAGGTCATTTCTACATTTTCTATGAATTTTCCCTCGAGTCCTAGACCCTCACATTCACCCAAACTTGAGAGCTCGGGTTTGTGTTTCTGCACAGACCTGCATTGACGGCAAGGTCAATGGACGCTGAGATCATGCTTGGCGTCCATCGACCATGCCGCTGACCCTGAGTCAGCGGCCAGAGACCGCCGCCAGTTCCTCTGGACAGAACAGTGACATGTTCTGCCTTCTTATACAACTATTTTCGTATGCTTTCCGTGATGAGGATATATGGTACCCTATACCTATGTATTTGTCAAATGTGGTGTGTGGATGAGTGTGATGTGTGGTGATGGATGTTAGAAAGTTGTATTCCATGAACTTGTAAGCATGACTTGTTGACAATCTTGCCAATTTATGCTTTATGATTAGGATTAGTTTGAATGCCTCAGTTTTATTAGATCATGAAGATTAGTGGATCAGTGTACATGTCTCAGTTTTTGATGAATTATCCATGCTTGTATAAATTGCCAATAAACTCGTTCGGTAAATAAAACGGCATGCAAGAATGATTGTGGTGATCGATCTACAATTGTATGATTTATGGTAAATTCTGTATTCTCAGATCATGTATGTGACAGTAATCTCTGTTCAACAGTAAGTGGCAAAATTGCATGATGTGTTAAACTCCATGTTACTTAAATTGTGAATGGCATGCGAATAGGTATTTGATTTTCTGTAAATTCTATTTAGCTTAGAAAAATCTGAAAATTGAGTGTATGACCTTGAACCCGAAAATGGCATGTGGTTAAAATTTCAGGTCATTTGGACAGTACATAAGAAGTTATGTATCTTCCATGTGAAATATAGTAATCTATGTATAATATCGTAATGTGATTAGATATTGCTTAAACCCAACTTGATTGGTGAAGTTTACTGTGTGTTAAACTCCTGAAATCTGTAGTGTCATGTTAGGAAAAACAGAGAAATGCATATGAGTGAGAAAGTGAATGAGAGGAAAAGTGATATGTGTAAAACCATGTGTAAATCGGTAAAATGTGTAAATGTGTAACTATGCCAATGTGACACTGCTTCCGTAGAGGGCAGTGGATTGTATCAGGGAAAAGTCCCCCTGAGAAAGTTCAGTGTGTAGTGACCCTAAGGGCATTAGGGGGAAATCCTGGAGGTGGACAAGTACCACTGGTTAGGGTGGAGACTGTTCTCCCGGTCTGCGCAGTCCAAGAGTCGCCATTGGAATGCCTAGATGGCGTCTATGTGTAATGTGATGTGTAATGTCCTTCTTTGGTGGTTTGGACTATGTGTCACGGAACCTAAATGGTAATGTGTAATGTGTATGTGTTCATGTGTAAATGTGTAAGTGAACAAATGTGTATGTGTAAAGTGCAACCATGTGAAAGAGGAAACTTGTGTAAAGAAAATGTGAATTCTAATGAGAGGGTATGATATTGAAATCCATGTGAGACAAATCTAAAACATGTGAAATCAGTAAATTCATGTTATTTTCATCATGTTTATATGTGCAAAGATGTCTAGAATCTATGTTAGGGATAATTGGTAAGCACGGGTACAAGATAGCATGATTGGTTGTTCACATGATATGTTTTACGCAATATTGTAGCTCTCATGCATAGGTTTACAGCCATGAAACCATGTGAAATCAGCAACTTAAAGCATGTGAAAACGTCTATGTAGGTTTAAACATGTAAAGTCCATGCTAGTTATGCTCTACCTTTCATATATGCACAGTGTTCATGTGGTAGCTCTCATGTCTTGGTTCTTTAAAGACAAAATTTCATGAGTAAATTGATATAAAGCATGTGATAGGTAAATTTTATTCTTAGAAATCTGAAAACATGATCCATGTATAGATTGTAAAACTTTCATGATAGGTTGAAACTTTAAAATGACTAGCATGCCATGTGTTGAAAATTTGAATGTGCATATAGAAACGCTAAGACTTATACGCGTATGTTATGAGTAGTGTTGCTTGCTGAGTCTTTGGACTCACTCCTTGCTTCGGCGTACAGGTGTAGTTGGTGACGTGGCACCTTTGGAGGAGACAGTGGAGGCGGACTCCGAGCGCGGAGATTAGCTAGTCTTTGCAGTTTCTTTGTGATTTGTGCATTTCATAGTATGTAATTTGAACATTGTATTAGAGTTATCATGAAAAGGATGTATAAGTGTGGACATTATGTATTTAACTTCAGCAAATTTAAATTATGTGAACTTTTAGCTCTTAATGTTAATTGCGAACTTCATGTATGTTTAATGTGGATGATGAATGAATGAAGATAGATGTCTTTTACTTCCGCTACTCTGTTGTATATTCACGTGTATCTCAGCTGTTAGTATCGTTTGGGTAAATGTCCCACTGTGAGGACTCTCGCTATACCGACGTGGGTTGGTATAACCGTACCGGTATAATGAGGGCCGTCACACCTCGTCATGTAATCATGACAAGGAACACCTCGCAGAGACACCTCGTCAGGTAATCATGATAAGGGACGCCTCATAGGGACACCTCATGATGCCATCATGACTAAGGAGACCTCGCAATGTCATCATGGCTAATGATGATGAGGTGTCCTCCTTCTAGAAGGGGTGACACTTGTCATCATATAAGATGATGAGGTGTCCTTCTTCTAGAAGAGGCGAGGTGGCATGATCCTGGTATGCTCCTTTTATGGATCTTTGTCAATGCTTATTGGATCTTACCTAATAGATCCATAATGGGTTAAATAAGGCTTATTGGATAACTTTATCCAATCCTCTATTCATCACGTTATCCACCTTATATGTGTGACCCTCTAGGCCAATATCGAGCTAGCCATGAGTTGCACCCATCAAAACTCCTTCTGACTTAGTGAATTATTATCTCCATAATAATTCACTCAACTCATCGATTATGAACATACTAGGCCACTATGCCATAATCCCCAGACGATACGAGTGATCAAATCCATTGGATCTGTCGCCCCCAGTTACTGTGTACCTATAGTCCCTCATCCATCTATTATCCTAGAGACCATATATTAGTCATGGTGTTGTCAGGCCTATACAGAATCTGTTAAAGTCAAACTCTTATCAGATTCTCCCAGAGAACTCTTTCTATCTAAATCCGATTGACCCTGGTCATGGATTTACCTGAGTAAGACAATATGGGATATTCCTCTCACGATACCGAGAGTGTGTCCTCTATTGACACACAATTGCCTTCGTAAGTTGGCTACCATTCCCATGATTGGCTATACTAGACCTAGAACATTCATACCTATAAATCTAGTATCAAAGAATGAAGTACTCAAACAAGACATCTTTGGTGTCTCAAGTCTAGGGACCAGTTACACAACTGAGACTATGGAATCGCTATCTGACAATCAGGTATCATTAACATACAACATTCCGAGAATGGATCATTTAGTGGACTCATTCTCTAATGAGCGCCTGCACCATATCCCTAGTGTCTCCACACAAGCAGCTACAAGACCAGCTACCTCCATCACATGGACGGGTATATGGCACACCGTCTGTCCGGTCATCTCAATGTCCTTCTTGAGTAACCTATGACTAGGAATATTTAGGATCTGTGTTTAAAGAGAATTGGCCTCATTATCATGATCTCATCATGATCCAATTCTCATTGCACATACCCATGGACATCACAGTATACATTCGCATGGAATATACAGTGAGAAAATATCATTATAATATTACCAAAAAGAGATTGTACATAATCACAAGTGCCATCGCTCATGTGAATTGACTTGCAGGGCACCTATAGCTAGCAGCAGCACCCCGAAAATTAGTAATAAGATGGAAGAGCAAACTAGGGTAGCCTTGACCAATAAACAATATAATATTAACCCCAATAAGATAATTATCAAACCTTGTTCATCATCGGTGTGAGTACACACCATTGATATGCAACTATGTTTATAACAACAACAATAGAAATATAACATCAATCGATGTTTAAAGGAGCAATCAATGTTAGTTAGCAATCGATGTGTAAGGCAATCGATGTTAGTAGCAATTGATGTTTAATGATAATCGATGTTAGTAGCAATCGATGTTTCCGATGTTAGTAGCAATGGATGTTTAATGATAATCGATGTTAGTAGCAATCGATGTTTAAGGACAATCGATGTTGGTAGCAGTTGATGTTTAATGATAATCGATGTTGGTCCACTATCGATGTTAAAGGACAATCAATGTTGGCCTGCAATCAATGTTTAAGGGTAATCGATGTATCAAATCGACTGACCAAGATATAACGTTGTCAGTCGAAGTGGACTTCATATATGACAAAGCTAGACTTCGGATATGACGAAGTTAGCTTCGACTGATCAAGACCAAAACGTGCATGACGAAGTGGAACTTTGTGTATGACAAAGTGAACTTCATATATGATGAAGTTAGACTTCGCATATGACGATGTTAGCTTCGACCGATCATGACCAAAACGAAGTGGACTTCGTATATGACGAAATTAGCTTCGAGCGATCACGACCAAAATGAAGTGGACTTCGTATATGACGAAGTTAGCTTCGACCGATCACGACCAAAATGAAGTTAGACTTCATATATAACGAAGTTAGCTTCGACCGATCATGACCAAAACGAAGTTAGACTTCGTATATAACGAAGTTAGCTTCGACCGATCACGACCAAAACGAAGTTAGACTTCGTATATGATGAAGTTGGACTTTGGATATGACGAAGTTAGCTTCGACTAATCATGACCAAATCGTGCATGACAAAGTGGAACTTCGTATATAACGAAGTGGACTTCGTATATAACGAAGCTGGACTTCAGATATGATGAAGTTAGCTTCGACTGATCATGACCAAATCGTGCATAACGAAGTGGAACTTCGTATATGACGAAGTGGACTTTGTATATGACGAAGCGGGACTTCGGATATGACAAAGTTAGCTTCGACTGATCAAGACCAAATCATGTATGACTTCGTATATGAAGAAGTTAGACTTCGTATATAACGAAGTTAAGTTTTGGCTGACTACGACCAAATCATATATGCCTTTGTATATGACGAAGTTACTGGTCATTGACAAACTATAAAATCCATGTTAATTAAATATTCGATAATAAAAAAGGGCTAGTTAAGATAAACATGGAAGCATGGGCCATAAATTCTGTCTATATGGATTTGCTTCCTAAAATTTAGGGATGAATTGATAAGGTAATAATTCCTATGGAAGTTTTGAACATGATAGGATAACTACTAGGAGTCAGGAAACTACAAACTTGGAAATTGCATCATTGTTAGACTTCCATATTAACCCAAATTTGTGCCCCATCAAAAGGAGGAGTTTTCCTAAGACTTCCTACTCCAATTGGAACGGAAAATCTCCAATCTTGGAAGGGATCAAGAAAAAATCGCAACCCTACTTCCCTAGTTACAATAGGACTCCTAACAATCTAAAACTTATAAATACTCATCATAAACCCTAGGGAGCGAGTTACCAATTGTTGGGAGACTTGTGAAGACTAGCTAGAGCTCCAGAGGAGGAAGAAATCGCTCTGACCGGAGTTTTCTTGCACAAACCTCATTTTGCTTCACCCTATAGAAGACCCTTCTAGGAATGATCAAAGGTAGGTAATCTCGGGCATCAGCTTAAATCTAGAGTATGTCTTATGTGAGATCTTCAAGTCTAGTCTGGTGTTTCCTATTCTCTTGATTCACACGCGATCATGTAAAGAGTATCAGTTGTTTTAATTGCATCTCATGGAACTAGGTCAAATGAACGCCTTAGATCTATCTATGGTTTCATTTCCAGTAATCTCTTTTGTTTATAGTTCCATCCCAGGAAACCCTAGATTTAGAGTATAGATCAAGCAAGCAAGTTTGCATCGTTTTCCTAGCCTGTCAGTGTGTGTTTCAGTCTACGTATCTACCTTAAAAGCCATCAACCGCATGTTAAAAATGTTATTTACATGCATATGATTCTAACATTCTATATGGGAGTTACTGATCATACTATCCTTGACTTGCCTCTTCGTTCTGATGTTTTAATGCAAAGTTATGATGTTTCGATAAAAGCTGTGAGAATACATGCTAGGTTCAATGTGAGTCTACTTGCTATCTTACCATGATCCTGACATTGTCCTGACTCTCTTGATTGGTTATGTTTTTTCTAGATATTGCCTATATTTCGTTTTCCTGTGAACATAGTTAGAATGTCTCTGTATTCTGTGGGGTTTTCCCCATAGAAACTTAATTAGTCGTATCTTAAAGTTCCTTGGAGTTCTCTAACTCTTTATTCTGTATACATCATGTTCGTTTGTGGTAAAAAATCATAAAAGTTTATGGAACTAAAAGAAATAATGATCAGTCATGTGCTATCTGGAGTGAGTCTCTCGACTATTGTCATCATGAAATCATGTTCACATGACTGTCTTTCTTGAAATCATCATGAACATGATATTGAATGGATATTCCTTGAAAACTCTTATTATTGGCCATGATTGACGGTAGGTATCTACATTTGAAAATAGTGAGATGTGGATCGGGCACATCGAGTGTCCAAGGGCTCCAGACTATCCCCAACAACAGAGATTTGTAAATATACTGTTAACCATGGGTATAATGATTACTGGCGTTGCATCTGCACTGGGAGTACTTGCGTGTCGAATATTAGATACAAAAACCACATACACGTGCTCATAGTGTGCATTCCAAGGTGGCATAGATCCTTAGTGTGCACTATGGCATCATGCCTGATTACTGTTACATGTTAAAAGTTCTTGCTCGTGCTTGCTTGCTTGCTTGCGTAATATGGCCATCCTGCGTTCTTGCAAACTGCTGATATCTTATGTGCTTGCATATACTGCTCTACTACTAGTTCTTTCTTGTTACATCATGCTAGATCTCGTTCAATCAGTCTCGTTTTATCTATCTTGTTCTCCTATCGTGTTTAATTGGTTTATCGTTCATGTATATCTTGATTATTATGTGTATCTAGTTCTTAAATTGTTAATCGCTTATATCAGTGCCCACACGTTGAGGTGTAAATCATATTGGGCTAGTTTGCTCATACCTACTTCTTAACATTTTAGGTGATATAGACCAGGAAGATGAAGGCTAGGCATTTGAGGGGAATGCCTCGGAGTGATGAGCATACTCCATCCTTAGTATCTGTAGTCAATTTGTTTGAGAGTTAGTCTGATGTAGTAGGGTGCGAGACATTACAAACTTATGTAATTTTATTTCTATTATGAGTTGAAGTTAACATGTTGGGTTTAACATGAATATTAGTTTGGTTGTGTTTATTATATGGGCCCTATTATGTTGTGTAGATACACATCCAAGTTCGCTAGCTAGAGGCTTATTTGCTGACTATTCACGTCTCGGAACATCGACTTTTAATCCCTTAATATTTCCACTATGTACGTTCTCGAGACGTGACACAAATTATATCAAGATGTTTTTAACTTTGAGTTGAACATAAGGACGAAAAGGCATAATCAATGGAGAGTATGATCAATAACTTTCATATGGAATGTTAGAATCTTATTCATGTAATTAATGTTTTTAACATGTGGTTGATGGCTTTTAAAGTACAGACGTAGACTAATCAACATGCTGGCAAGACCAAGAAAATGACGTAGACTCACTTTCTTGATCGAGAACTCCAAATCTAGGGTTCCTGGGACAAAACTATAAATGAAAGGGTTGCTGGAAACAAAAAGTGAACAGATCTATGGCTTTGGTTTAACCCAGTTGGTATCGGGTTCATGAAACTCGAGAAGAACGGGAAAAGTCCAGATCTTGTGCAAAGTTTTGGAAAAACACTTGATACTCTTTACATGAACGGTGAAATCAGGAAGAATAGGGATACATGAGACTAGACTTGAAGGACTTTCAGATGGTATAGGCCATGCTAGGGTTGTGCCCGAGATCACCTACCTTTGGTTGCTTCCAACACTAGGGTCCTTACAGGTCGAAGTAGATGCTAAGGGGATGAAGACATCTCGAAACCTTGCCATTAGCTCTTCCCCCTTGCTCCTGGAAGTTTTTTTCCCACGTCCAGCAACGAAGAGAGAGTTCTAAGGTCGGCTACAGGGGTCTTACGATGGTTTTATAAAGCCGTGATGATTCAATTTCTGAGTTTGTAGTTTCCTAACCTCTTGGTAGGAGTCCTACCATGTTTAGAACTAGTTTTCTAACATCTTGGTAGGAGTCCTATCATGACTAGAACTAGTTGCTTAACCTCTTAATAGGAGTCTTACCATGACTAAAATTTCCTTAGAAATCATTTTCTTATCAAGTCCGTTCCTATTTGATAAGTTTTAGGGAGCAAATTCGGACTCCCATGTTGGGCTTGGGTTTAGACATGATTTATGGCCCATACTTCCCATGTTTAGACTTAACTGACCCCTTTTTATTATTGGGTATAGACTTAACACAATTTTCCTTATGTTCAACCACTTATCGGTCCAATAACCCTATTGGATCTATCATTTATGTTGAAGCACTCCTACAATTTGTTCCTTTATTTTAATGATTACTAAACTCACGTTTATCTTATATCTATTTAATAATATTTAAGAGTATTCTTGCACTATCGTTCTTTTTTTTCCCCCTAGTTTTGCATTGATTGGTAACTTCGTCATGCATGATTTGGTCATGATCAGTCAAAGCTAACTTCGTCATATCCTAAGTCTAACTTCGTCATATCCGAAGTCTAACTCTGTCATATATGAAGTCCACTTTGTCATATATGAAGTTCCACTTCGTCATGCACGATTTGGTCATGATAAGTCAAACCTAACTTCATCATATACGAAGTTCCACTTCGTCATGCACGATTTGGTCATGATCAGTCGAAGCTAACTTCGTCATATCTGAAGTCTAACTTCATCATATACGAAGTTCAAATTCGTCATGCACAATTTGGTCATGATCAGTCGAAGCTAACATCATCATATCTGAAGTCTAACTTTATCATATATGAAGTCCACTTTGTCATATATGAAGTTCCACTTCGACTGGCGACGTTGTATCTTGATCAGTTGAAGTTGGCAGTCGAATTGATATATCGATTGCCTTTATAATCCATATCGATTACTGACCCACATCGATTGGTCCTTAAACATCGATTGCTGACCAACATTGATTGGTCATTAAACATCGATTGCTATTATGCATATCGATTGTCTCTATAATATCAATTGCCCTTAAGCAATCATCGATTGCTTCTATATTTCTACCGATTGGTGTTGTGAACATGGTTCCATATCAATTGCTGACTAGCTCATATCAATTGTTGACTAATTCACACTTATTGAGGATCAAATGTTCTTTATAAGCGGACCAAACATCGATTGTTGTTATAATCACATCGGTTACTGAACAAATGGTTCGGTAGCCATTCCGATTGGTATGCACACACACCGATTGTTGAACAAGGGTTCAAAATTCATTTGTTTAGAGTTATAAAAGAATTGATTACTAAATAAGGGTCTAGTAATCATCTTGTTAGGGATAATTTTATATTGATTAAGACTCCAATTGCTTTTCAACTAATTACTTCTCATGGTTTATTGTCCTATGTTAGTGGGTTCTCCATTTATTCGATTCTTAAGAGTCCAGCTCATCAGTCATCAGACTTCCATGGGTTGACCCAAGACCACAAGTTCTCATTCCCTTTCATGAAATTCCCACATATTATAAGATTTCCTTTATTAGGGCTATTTTACTTTAGTATCCTAATTGTGCCATTACTCAAACATCTCCACTAATTTATTCCCATTTATTTAGGATTTAAAAATCTAGATTGTAACATGTTCGCAAGAGCTCCTTCTATCTGGTGGGCCAGGTTTTGCATGTTAGGGGATCTATGAACTCCCCTAGGTGAGAATGTCTCACCCTTAAATGGATTGCATGTGGTTTCATGACCCGACATCATCTGATAACAAGGTGTTTGGGAATCGTTTTGTTTTTGAACTTTCTTCCACTATGTATTTGATGCCTCCATGACGATTTCCAGCATTTTAGCAGTGGAATAAATTGGGAGACGCGACATTCGAGCAAGTCAGAAGCCATAGATGCATAACTAACACAAGTAGGCCCATAGTTTAATAATCAAAATGTCCTTCTTTATTTCATCATAATTAGATGATACAACTACTGTAAGACCCTCGATTTTGTTGCATTATTTTAATTTCATGTAAATAATTCATGTTATGTATGCATAGATGTACATATCTAAGTATGTATTAACTATTTATACTTAGGTATGCATGTGTATAATTAGTTGTAAATAATGTATGAAATGCATGGTGGTAGTGTGTACATGATAATACATATGCATGACACGTATATAGGTATAAGTTGTGCTTGGTTTCTGCATGTTTTTGAATTCTGGCCGAAGGCCAAATTGGCGTCAAGATCAATAGACGTTGGTGTTGTATCGGCGTCAACCATATGGACGCCAACACTAAGTCTAGCGTCCAGTGATGTGGACGCTAATTTCTCTGACCTGCATGAGTTGCAAAGCTGGATTTCCGGGAGCAAGCTAGCTCACCCATTGGGGAGCTGTCCCCAACAGTCTGAAAGGCTTTCTTGTCAAGCCTACGTGAAAGGAGAGCCCCCTCTCCTATTTACCAAGCCTTTTGCAACCTCAATAGCCCTCTCTTGGCTCTCTTTGCAAGAGGAGAAGAAGGAGAAGAAAAACCCTAGAGAAAACTGTGAGAAAACCCCACCCTTTGCAAGCTTGGATCCGACCTTCTGAAGCTGTTCCTGGCCATCTACCACGACAAGGAGCTAGCTGAAGTGAAGGAGGAGACTTCCCTGACCTCATCTTGGAGTCATCTTCGTCCTAGAACCCGGAGGAGAGCAATTGTGGAGCTTCTTGGGACTGCCCAAGGAGAGCTTCTCCGGCCATTTAGATCCGTCTGGAGTATTTTCTAGAGGCAAGTAACCTACCCCTATCGTCTATGTAGATGTCTAGTAGGGTTTTATGATTTTTACATATTTTTCCTCGTGTCCTGGATCCCCCATTCACCCAGTTATTTGGAGTTCGGTCTGTGTTCCTGCACAGACAGGAACTTGGCGTCAATGCCTTGACGCCAAGATCCCCCGTGTGCGTCCAGCGATCTTGCCGTCCACTCCTGGAACGGCCAGAGACCGCTGTCAAGTTCGTCTGGACAGAACAGTGAACTGTTCTCTCCTTATATATAATTACTTTAGATATGTTTTGCGATGAGATATATTGTAAACCTATTATGCTATGTAATGTGAATGTGGAATGTGTGGGAGAATGGTTGTGCATTTATTTTGTGGATGGTTGAGTTATTATTTATTTAAAATGCATGTGGAAGCATGGCCATGTATGTTCACCATGATCCTAATAATCCGTGGAAACTATGATGCCCTAATCCTGTTGAATCATGTTTATTATACGTCAGTCTCTGCTCTGAATTTTCTGGAATTTTCCCATGTCAATGTGATTTACTGAAAATTTATACTTGGGAAATAGAAACATGTGTAGGATTGCTAAATTTCCAGTAAATCGTGTGTTGTGTAATAAATTCGGGAAAAATTCCTGTGGTATTGTGCATATTGGGATCAGGGTTATGATCTGTTAAACTGAACTTTTATGTTATACACCATGATAAATTGAATTTTGAATAATACGGAAATTTATGTTAAATTTTCTGCAATTGCATTTTGGATCATAAAAATGTGAAAATTTTCATGTAGGGTCCTAAACCCGAAATCAGCATGTGGTTAAATTTTCAGGTCATTTGGACAATTATGTAGAGAAATATGAAATTTTCCTTGCAAAAATGTGAACAATGCATGTTAATGTGGGAATAATTTGACATGTGTGTGTGATCTGATTTATGCAAATTACTGAACATGTGATCCCTGTGAATTGTAGAATCATGTTAGGAAAACCGAGCCCCTGTGTGAATGAGAAAATGAATGAGAGGTAAGTGACATGTGTAAAGATATGCGTTAAATCGGTAAATGTGTAAATCGTGCCAAGTGTGACACTGCTTCCATAGAGGGCAGTGGAACCGTATCAGGGAGAAGTCCCCCTGAGAAGGTTCAATGTGTTGTGATCCTAAGGGCATTAGGATGAAATCCTGGAGGTGGACAAGTACCACTGGTTAGGGTGGAGACTTGTTCTCCCGGTCTGCGCAGTCCAAGAGTCGTCACTGTATTGCCTAGGTGACGTCTATGTGTATGTGATGTGATGTGTCCTTCTCTGGTGGTTTGGACTATGTGTCACGGCACTAAATGTGAATGTGAAAATGTGTATGTGTTCATGTGTAAGAACTGTGGATGTGAATAATGTGTAAATGTGCATGTGTAAAGTGTAAATTATGTGAATGAGAAATTGTGTAAATATGTGAAACCAAAATGTGAGGGTTGTGAATTTGTGATCCATGTTGTGGTAATCTGAATCATGATAAAACAGCAACTAAACACACTTATGATCATGCTTTACATGTGCAAATTGCCTAGAATCCATGTTAGAAACGATTCTTAGTGATGTGTAAGTAATCTCATGCTTGTTTGCCCTCATGTTGTGATTTAAATTGATTAAGTAGCTCTCGTGTGTTGGGTTATGCTTTCTAGTCCATGTAAAACCAGCAAGCTTAAAGAAGATGAAATGGTCATGAGCATGTATAGGAATGTATAGAAATTCATGCTAAGTGTGTTCTTTTTACGTAGGCATTGAAATCATGCTAAACTTGCTTTCATGTTTTAGTTTAATTGAAAGTAGACCTTTCATGTGTTGGAGTGATTAGAGAACACGTGATAGGAGATTTTGATTTAGAAAATCTGAAAGTATGAATCATGTGTTTAATTAGTAGAACCACCATGATAGGCTGTTAATTTCAATGACAAGCATGCTACATGATTGTGTCTTGTAAATGTGTATGTAAAACCTGCTGTGACATGTACATATATGGTATATATATATGTGTAGCGTTATTTGCTGAGTCTTTTAGACTCATTACTTGCTTCGGCGTACAGGCATAGTTGGTGACGACACACTTGCGGAGGAGGCAGTGGAGACCGACTCCGAGCGTGGAGATTAGATCGTTGGTGTACTTTGCAATATTTCGATTTCATAGTATGTAATTGCAACATTGTACTAGCATTATTATGGAAAAAGAAAAAAAATGTTTAAGTGTGGACAATTATGTATTTGATTTTCAGCAATTTAATTATGTGGACTTTTAGTTCTTTAAATGTTATTGCAATCATGTATGTTAAATGTGGATGATGAATGAAATGAAGACAGTAGTTCTTTTACTTCCGCTACTCTGTTCATATATTCACGTGTATCTCAACTGAATGTTATTGTTGGTAAATGTCCCACTGTGGCAACGTTCTCTATACCGACGTGGGTTGGTATAACCGTACCGGTATAATGAGGGTCGCTACAACTACTAATGTCAACCAAAACATATTCTTAATAGCCTAGATCACTCTTTCTCACCAATAAAGAAAATTATATTAAGATGCTTGACTAACTATCTCTCTAGTATAAGAACTCTGAGGGTAGCTCTAGCATTCATCACTCTTGATTCTCCTCAAGCATCTCGTCGTGTTCATCTTTACCTGAAATAGATGTAGCAACTGTATGAGCGAGCGCTCAGTAGGACTTAAATCTCTTAAACTGAGTAGGCTTTACATGAATTAACATTCTAAAACAAGCATGATATCTAAAGGCATGATCATGCTAACAAGTGTTCAAGTAACAATAACAAGTAAAGAGTAAGAGTACTTTACAAGAATCAAGACATGATATTCTTAAGAGTCTACATGAATGAACAATCAGGAACATGTCATGAATAACGAGAACATGATTTGGCCATAGCATGATCACAATACAATGAGCATGATACACGAGTATACGATTTGATTGTCATAGACCAATTTAACACAATTAACACGATTTTGATGCAATACTAACACCATGGTCAAGCAACCCCTATAGGTATATGAATTTTGGGTGCTCCTCTCAGGACCTGACCGGGCCCATTAATGGCTAGCATTGTTGGTCCAACAGATCTAGATCCACACAATTTTGTCTAAACAATCATTTAATGGGCCACCAAAGTGTTATGGAGTGAGATGAGATTTCAGCAAGAGAACAAGATGAGAACTTGTAATCCAAGAACCAACTTGAGTTCTGGCTTAGTAAACCATGAGAAACGATTTCCACTTGACATGTAAATGCATCAGGAGTTCCAGGTTGAGACAAGATAATAGGAAGAACAATCAGCACACGACTGGTTAATATCTGTCGTACAGTGCTTCGACATAATGAGAAGGGTTTTCCTAGGTTTTCATGATACAATCAGCTCGGAGACCTCATGGTAATCCAAGGCCAGCGGAGACTTACGGAGGTCTCATATGAAGACGTCGTAGTCTGATAGGAGGAATACCTGTCAGAGAGTACATTAGTCACAGAGGAGTGTTCCTATCTATATCACAGTAAGATCAAGCCATATGAGGCGACGATCTCTGAAAAACAACGGTTCAAAATAGCGAGCGATTCATTAATATCTTATGTCATAATATGAAAGTATCAAGTTTACATTAAAAGATGACTAGCACGTTTAGACTACTTAGTCACTTGATTATAGTGCATTAAAATGTGTCATTAGGGTACATTTAGGGTTAACCAATAGTTTAGGATAGTTTTTTAGAAACAGAAGGCATCATCCCTCATACTGAGAAGGCGACGTAGTGCCCTGTCGTCTTTAGAAGGCAATGGGAGCTATGTCACAACCTCAACCAGATCATGATGTATCGAGGCATCACAATCTAACTGTCTCAGGACGACCCTAAGATGGAAACCAGGCCTCCTCGAGTTATAGGGTGTTCCCCAAAGAGCCATGACCCAATAGACTTAAACTTCAAAATTTGTCGTGAATACTTGATGAACAAGAGGGAAATTTGCATGAAAAGAAAGTGGACTCATAAGAGAGTGTACACTAACTTTTAATTAGATTTTAAACAAGAGATTCATGTGCTACATAGAGACTCTTTCTAGAACATTGGTTTAAACAACACAATCATCGTAGATGCATAAATTCGAAACATACACTGAATGAAAATTGGGGAAAAAGTATTATCATGTTCATAAGTTCATGATGCATAAATAGTGGCATTTAATCGACATGAAATAAAGAGAATAGAGAGATCTCAAAGAGATATGAAGAGTCGGGTTAGACATGAACAGAGAATTTGCAACATAAAATATGTTTGAAGGGCATAATAGAAATTAAGAAAAATAAGTTCATGAGATTCTTGACATCAAGAAATATCTACAAGAAGATTTGATTAGGTTGAGCCCAAGAGAAAGCCTACCTTTGCTTCATTTCTCTTTGCTAGGACTCGTTGCTTGATTTTTGGGGAAGAACGAGGAAGAAGCTCTCAATCTTTATGTCCTCCTTCCAACAACCTCTCCACATGACCCCAACCTTCACACAATAAGGTCATGGGAGGGTTTTGAGGTGTATTTAAAGGGGTAGCTCATTAGAAATTCTAAATAAACTCAAACTATCATATTACGAGTTTCCTTTTATTTTTTTGCCTTTATTGAGTCTCTAACTCCGAATTGCGTTAGGGTTTTGGCTCAGAAATCTCCCATTTTATGATGGGCTTTGGCTAATTTTGGTTTTGGCCCTTGTTCATAGCCAATTAGGCTTAATAACCCATTAATTAACTAGTTATTAGGGTTTTCCAAATTAAATATTATTTTCACTATTTTAGGCTAATCCTCACCCTTGGCCCACTAAAGTCTAGTGAGTCTAATTATCACCTCTTATTGGATGGTCTTTGGAGTTATTTACATGTGATAATTCATTATTCGCCATTAACGGATTTTTCGGCTTTTAAGATTTGCTAAGCCAGATGCGAGTAACTTGTCTTGATTTCTTTATGAATCATTGTAATATATTATTTAGTTCATGTATATAAAATTTCATTCATTTTGTTACCATTTTCTACATATGATAATAGCTTTTAGTAATATTGGATTTAATCGCCTTAAGACTTTATTTACCATTTACCAACCAGTTATGCATGACTTGACTCATTTCTTAATCTATTGCTTAGTTTCTAAATGTAAATTTTTATTTCATTCCGTATCAATTTCCTCATATGATATTAAGAATTTCTATGTTGACTCATTTACCTTGAAATCTAATATTAAACCCTTGCTTGATTATTTCATTTAATTCCTCCCATTTAATCTTGTGAGATTTTTCCTTTATTTTGTTTTAAAAATTCAGGTTATTACACATATCTTTCCACCCCTTTTTTATTGAGTCAAGCTTGAGTATTTTGGGTTTTGTTTCACTGTATACTTAGATTTTTAAGCCCGTATAGGATCAATATCTATTCTGGAATAGATCTCAGCTTTAGGATTGCGAAAAGTCGACATGCTGCCTTTTAATTGAGAAGGTGATATGCCTATGGCCGCCTTCTGAAGTGATAAGAGTGCCGCCTTCTCACTTAGATGGCGACATTCGCCTGGTCGCCTTCACCCTATGTGTTCCAGAACACACTATTTCATGTATTATGTGTCTTGGGTCAATTCCGATAGTTTTGTCCGGGTTTTCTTAAGTTCTTCTTGCAGTAAATAACCCATATAAAAGATCTAATGATTTAAACATGATTCTTAATGTTATGATTACTTCCTCAACTTGACAATTATAAATCTACCTTGTTCTTGTATTGTTTCTTGTTAAAATTCGTAACTTGCAACTTGTTTAGCATGAATATGCTTCTGATTCACATATATGGTTCCTTTGCTGTTGACTTGGAAACCAACTCTTACTTGCACATGCTAGTTACCAAATTTTTATACGACAAGACACACATATACATGCATACATATTTTTTCACTATAGGTAACTCTTTTCTTGGCGTTAGATGAACTCTCCATCCAATATTCCTTCTGTCGGATTATTCTTCTACAAAGGCCTTCATAAGTCTGTTCTGACCATGAATTTTCACACGGCTGATGAACATGTTGTACCATTGAAGTTCCTGAAGTTAGTGCGCATTTTCTTTCTCATCTTGCTTTCTTGATTATACTAAGAGAGTATACACATAGATAAGTCATTAATGAAATATTGATCTAAATTGAATATATGCCGTTATGCTGTCTGATTGAATTCTTGATACCCTGGACCATTATCATACTTTTGGACTCGATGAAACATCATGCTCTTGTTACTATGAGCTTTCTCGTAATTTGTGGCCATAATTTGTTTTTGTATGATCAACACAATTTGGGATTTCAGTCTATTTGATAATGTCTATGTAAATAAGGCCATGTCTGATCCTAGAGAAGGACAACCCGATATATTTACAATCACAAGAGTATAGACTTGTGGTGCTTGGCATGACACCATTTTGTGTGCAAGAGTTAATGTGCCTTCTATTGATATGAAATGTTTGGCTATTTGAATGATTATGTGTTACATGTGAAATACGGCAAGTTCTTATATTGTTCATTGGAAACGTAATTGTTCTTGAATCTTTGTACACTGTCTATTGATAATCGACTACATGAATCGCTATGCAATCTGTTGAGCAATATTCTTACTCTTGTCATATGACTCATATCTATTCTCATGCGTACAATGACATTTCATCATTATAGAAACTTTACTTGATAATACGTTAATCATTTATATCATTGTCTGCGCATAACATGTTAATCCTACTAGATGTAAGTTCATTCAGTTACTTAACATATTTTAGGTAGTAAAGAAGAAGATCTTAAATGAAAGGGGACGGACAAGAGTGAAGAGCTTCCTACATATCTCTAAAGCTATGAAAGAGAGTCATTGGACTAGTAGTAGAGTCTTGAATCCGTAGTTGGTTATTCCATTGAATCTATCATGTAATTTGAATAATGGACCTTAGGTTTGACTCTAAAAAATTAGTAGTTGTAATTTAGTTGCCATTTGAATTAACAATAGTTATGTGATAGTTTGTTGTTATTCATTTACTCTTATTCTGATATTTGGACTGATTATAATTGCACGTTTTAATATTCTGCATTGAGACATGACACTCCGCCAATGTCTTTGAAATTATTTGCCGTATTTCTCTTGCTCCATCATTATTTTATCTGTCATTTGTAAATTGTCGCTTATGACACTCCACCAACGTCTTTAAAATTGTTTGTTGTATTTCTCTTGCTCCATCATTATCTTATCCGTCATTTGTCTATTGTTGCCTATGACACTCACCAATGTCTTTGAAATTGTTTTCCGTATTTCTGTTGCTCCGTCTTCATTTTATCCGTCATTTGTCTAATTGTTGCCGCTCGGTTCCCGTAGGAAGTAGAGAAGTAGAGGTGGAATGGCGATGTCCGGGCTTGCTTTTGTGTCTGTCACAGATGAGTTCCCAGTGATTGAGCGCTCTATGGGTGGGGCTTCTGCGTCTGTCTACTTCCTAGAGAGAGATGGGAGGGGGGGTCGCTGGTCCGACGGGTATAGGAAGAGTGGAAGGTGTTTGGCGCGAAGGGCAAAGTGGGTACTAGGCAATTTATTATTATTATTTTTTCAAATCCGACGGGACATCACATCATCACCCTCGCACTGGTGGTATGCACCTGGCTATTTATTGGCTATGCTATGTGGCCTAGAAAGCATGACAAAATGTGGGATGGAGGAGAGTGCTGTGTACGGAGTATGTAACTAAATCCATAGTTGCATTGTCATGGGGAGGTGTATGGTGCCGTTGGACGAGGGATAAAAAAGAGACCAGCAGATGATTTGTTCGGAAGAATTGCGGGTGGGGTTAGTGGCCGCCTCCCCTTGGGGACGGAGCGGAAAAATCCGCGGGAAGGCTGCTCCACACGCTTGGATCTGGAAGGCCACACCCCATAAGACACATTTAATAGGGAGCCACCCCACTGGCTAACTCGGGAAAACCCAACAAGAGAACTCTCATTAGGGCTGTCAATGGGCCGGATTCGGGTTGGGTTTAGATGAGCCCGACCCAAATTCGACTCTCAATATGAAAGCCCAATTTCAACTAAGTCTGAGTAATATTGGGCCGGGATAGACTGGGCCTAATATTTTTACAAAATTATAAAGCCCGACTTAGGCCCGGCCCTAATACTTAAATAAAAATTAAATTAATAATAAAATAATATAAAATTTATAATATCATTTAATTAAGTAGAGTTTTTGTGGTGGTGTAATCCTGTTTGGGCCGGAGCCAAACGGGCCTCCACTAGAGAGAGAGAGGGAAGACGATCGCCGGTGAGGACGAGGACCTGCAAGACCAGAAGAGGATCAGGGGGCCCGATGAAGACCGGAAAACCCTCCGATGCCTAAGTCAGTGGAGAGCTTGCAAGGCAGGGGGTTTCGGAATACGAAAGTGTGTTCGAGTGAGTAAGAGAACGTACCCTTGCATGGTACTGTACCTATGTTTTTCATAGGCGTCGGTGCCAAGGCCAACGTGCGTAACGTTGGTAGATCGTGCCTGAAAAGGCGGCTTGATGGGCGCGCATAACGAGGGGAGTTATACGCTCAGGTGCCGTTGGGATGCCAGGCAGATCGTGCCTCTTGATGATGGAGCGCGTGGCCTGGGGCGGTTATAACCGCGGTGTAAGTCAGAGAGCCTGCTCGGAAGCCTCTGGAGACAGCTTCCGAGCAGGTGACCCACATGAGGGCTCGAACGCGCTGTTCGGTGACATCCAAGGTTGTTCCGCGCTACAGGGTTAAGGTCCTTGTTCGGAAGCCGCCTGCTGACGAGCTCGGCAGTGCTTAGCCAAGGATGACCGGAGTGTAGGGTCTCCTTTCATCTGATCCGTACGGAGGCGAGGGATCGTCTGAGGAGGCCACGTCCGAAAGGGAAGACGTTGATGGGCCTTGACGTGATGGGCCTAGGTGGCGGAAAATAGCCACCACACTTGCCCCCCACGCCTTCAGTGGCTCGGAAGCCGGAGCGCTTGAGGGCGGTGACTGCTCGGGCGTCATCTCCGCAATAAATGCGGTATCGCCCTCGAAGATCCGAACAGACCTGTAGCGACGCCACCGTAGAGGGGTTTACCTCGAACACGGGGTTTTCATGATGACCACATGGGTCGTGTCAAGCCCAGAACGTCACACGCCAAGCCCGAACGGTCACCCGTGGGTCATTCGAGAGGAGACTTGGAGGGAGGGAAACGCCATTTCCAACCATGCTTCGAATTTCGCGCCTCACCTTCCTTATAAGGAAGGGGAGGGGTGAGAGCGGGGTCTGCGCCTCCGAAAGATTTTCCAGAGTCCACAGCTTCCCAAGCCGCTCGCCTCCTTCTCCTTCGAGCTTTCCTCCGCTCCTGCTCTCCTTCTTCTTCTTGTGTTGTGTTCTCCGCTTTCTGGTGATGGCCCAGAAGGGAAAGAAGATCGTCGAAGCCAGCGGGATGCCGCCGGTGGCAGCGAAAGCGGCGAAGTATCGGAGCTTCGGGGTCTTCGAGAGCTTTTCGGATAGGTGAGGAGTACGACATCATCCTGATGCGCGAGGACGAGTCGTATCTAACCTTGAAACCGGGGTGCTTCGTGCTCTCGCTGGACCTACTAGAGGCTGGTCTCCGGCTGCCGATGCGGAGATTGCAAAGAAGCTACTCCGGAATTGGAAAGTGGTGCCAATTCAGCTGACGCCCAACTCGTGGAGGACGATCTTCGTCTTCTGCATCATATGTGGAAGAAGAAGATCGAAGCGACTGCGGAGATCTTCCGTAATCACTTCAGCCTGGCGTGCTCTCCGCAGTCCGGGATGGGGATCGTGTACGTGAAACACCATACAAACGGATGCGGATCAACTTCTCGCCCCGACTGTCCAACAACAAGGGTGGACAGGCGGGGTGACAACAAGGAGCGAACATCCCTGAGTGGATTTCCCCGTGAGGTGGTGGAGCCACTGAGGAGGGCGGACATGCCCCCCTTCTTGATCAGGGAGGCAGCCGCGGCCTCCCAGTTGCTGAACACGGTCGAGGTGAACCACGCCGAGGGGTACTTGACCGAGTACAAGCTTGTGAAATGCAAGCTTAGCCGCGCCTGGGGTAAGTCTTATGCTGGTCTGCTCGTTTTCTTTCCCCACATACATGGGGTTCTAACCCTTCTTCTGCTTCTTCTAGACGATGAAGAAATAGCTACTGGTCGGGACCAGAAGGAGATGGTTGACTATGCCAAGATGATCCCTGTTAGCCTTTGCACAATAAGGCTGGACGGGGAAGGCTCCGCGAAGGGGTCCGCGCAGCAAGCGAAGGCCGTAACGAGAGGAGGTGCCGTGAAGAAGGCACTTGAGATGGCGACGACCGCAGAGGCGACTTCTCTCCCTCAGACGAAGAGGAAGGAGAAGCGCAAGGCGGCTGTGGTGGAGTTGCAGGCGGGGGCCGCTCTTCCGAAGAAGGGGTGTCCGACGAGCCCCGAGCTCGCAAAAAGAAGAAGATGACAAAGCTGATGCTGCACATTGCAGAAGGCGCCGCGGTAGTGGAGGAAAAAGCAGAGGAGGATCTTGAGCCTCTGCTGGCTCGAAGATCCCGCCAGCGTACGGGGACGTCCGAGGAAAGGGCGTCCGCGACTCCAGCTTGTGGACCGTTCGGAGGCGGTCATGAAGATGTCCGCCGAGCTGGGCCTGATAATGGTCAGCGATGAATCGGACCACTCCGGAAGGCGGGCGAAGTCGCCGGTGCGTGAGGCTCAAGAGGTCCTGCCCAGTGAAGGGAGCGCCGAAAGGGTGGGGCGCCGGATGAGGGCACACAGCTCGGTGCCGAGGACGGGGTGGTCGCCCCGACCTACCCACTCCTGCGCCAGCGGCTGTTTGTGGTTCTGGCGAGGCAGTTCTTCCGAGGGGGATGTTCCGCAAGGGAGTGAAAACATTCTGCCCCATGCCCCCACCTTGGTGATCACTGAAGCCGTGTAGTCGGCGAGAGTGCAGCCGAGGTGATCGCTGAGGATCTTGTAGTCGGCGAGAGTGCAGCCGAGGTGATCGCTGAGGATCTTGTAGTCAGCGAGAGTGCAGCCGTCCCCGGGGAGAAGAGCACTCAAGCTCTTGGAGATGCCGAGGAGGGCCGTGCAGCAGCCCTTGCAGCCTCCGCTACCGAGGACGATGAGGAGGTGCGGCCGGCGACAAGGCAGGAGGCCGCTGGGGCGAGTTGAGCTTCGGCTTCGACGAACGTTATTGCCACGACCTTCGGGTCGAGTCGGCCAGAAGGCCTTGTCATTAATGGTTCCAGTCTCGTCTGCCGCTGCTGCGGCTGGGGACGAGAGTTCCGGGGACGACACCAGACCTCTGACTGAGGTGCTACATCGAAGACTCCCGGAGGTGCCCTCGGTGGCAGCGCTGGAGGCAACGCTTCGCCGTGTGGAGGTGTCGCCAAGGAAGCTGCCGCAAGCCCCACTGCTTCCCGACTCGAACAACTGGCAAGGTGCCTGGACCTTCCTTCCGAGCTGACTCCGGAGAGGTCAGTGGAAGGTTACCAGCCAGAGGGCCTAGAGGATGAGGGCACGAGCGATGTTGATCTAGAGGCGCTCCTGGATGGCATGTCCAAGTCGTTGGGCACCCTCAAGGCTCTAGCTGTTCGAGGTAAGAAGCAGAGATATCTGAATGAGGCGCAGACAGCCTTCTATGAGGACCTCTCCGCGAGGCATAAGGCTCGCGAGACGGCGCTGGAGGAGGAGGTGAAGAACCTCAAAGCAGCCCTCCAGGCTTCGGAGCTCGAGACCACCTTGGCGCGGGCCAAGAAGGAAGCCTTAACCAAGGTGATAGTGGACGCGGGGGTCCGTGCCGTTACTGACTATAAGGCCGGACCGGAGTACCAGGAAGACTTGGAGAGCAGTATGGTGCCCGCTGCTACCGAGTGGGTCTCAATGCTGGGAAGGACCTTGGAGAACATCTTTCCTGGGTGGAACGTGCCCGAGAAGCCTTCGAGGCTGCTGTTCGGGAGTGCCGGCGCCGCACTCAGGATGCCCGCTTGGATGGTGTGCAGTTCGCACAATTCCAGTCTGGGCGGATGCCCCTTCAGAAGAAGACGTCGGTCCTTCACAGCAGGCCCCTTGATCCTTATGCTCCTTGTTGTTCCCGTGTTCCCTTTTTTTTGTAACCGCGGCCGAGAAGGGCTCACTAAAAAAAAACTTTTTGTGAAATGAAATCTTCTGTTCATGAGATTGTCTCATAGCTTCACTTTCTCTATCTTCTCCCTTTTGTTGGCTGTCCTGCTCGAACCGGAGTCCGTTAGGCTTCACAGGCATCGCATGTAAGACGCAGATCGTTGAGAACCGTAAAGAGATTCGATCAGGTGTATATGCTAAATGCTTGTGAAACAACAGGAGTAGGGAGAAGAGAGGTAGGATGCTGACAAAGGCTTTTATAAATGATAAGCCTTAAGGTTAGAAACATGCCAAGTCCTGGGTATGGCTTCGCCACTAGGAGTAGTTAGCTTATATGAGCCTTTTCCGAGGACATGGGTGACCTGATAAGGTCCTTCCCATTTGATGGCAAGTTTGCCGACTGCTCTTCGGGGGTCTGAAGCCGAACAGCGGCGCAGAACCAAGTCTCCCACATTGAACCGCCTTTCCCGAACTCGCGCATTATAGTATTGTGCGAGTCGTTGCTGATAAGAAACGAGGCGAATGCTGGCGTCACTCTGTCGTTCGCCCAGCATGTCCAAGTTCTCTCGAAGAGCGCAGTTATTGGCGGCTTCGTCGAAGTGGGTTGTTCGAATGGTTGGAAGGGCTACTTCCAAGGTACAACTACTTCCGAGCCGTAGGCCAGGTGGAAAGGTGTTTCCCTGTAGCTACCCGAGCAGTTGTTCGATGACACCAAAGGACGTT
Organism: Colocasia esculenta; assembly: GCA_014218235.1. Taxonomy (NCBI): domain Eukaryota; kingdom Viridiplantae; phylum Streptophyta; class Magnoliopsida; order Alismatales; family Araceae; genus Colocasia; species Colocasia esculenta. The sequence goes on from JACBKR010000719.1 coordinate 55,941, forward strand.
TGGGTTTCGTCGATCCATGATCCACCCGCAGCCTCCACTCTCGTGCGGATCCCATGCAGCAGTGTTCGGTTGGCGTTTTCGACCAAACCGTTTGCCTGGGGATGAGCCACGGAGGTGAAGTGGTTGTAGATCCCGAGCTCGGCGCACTTCTGCTTGAAGAAGGTGCTGTCGAACTGTTTCCCGTTGTCAGACGTAATCACCCTTGGGACGCCAAACTGCAGAGAAGGTTCTTCCATACGAACTTCCATGCGGTTGTTCGGTGATTGTGGCAACAGGTTCGGCCTCGATCCACTTGGTGAAGTAGTCGATGGCCACGAAGAGAAACTTCTTCCGCCCTTGGGCCTCTGGGAAGGGACCCAAGATATCAATGCCCCACCTGGCGAAAGGGCGTGGCTCGAACAGGCTGTGAAGCTGTTCGGCAGGCTGCTTAATGAGTTCTCCGAACTTTTGGCATTCTGGACATTTCCTGACAAAGGACATGCAATCCTTCTGAAGAGAAGGCCACCAAACCCTGCTCGGATGATGCTGCGCGCTAGCGTTCTGCCCCCCAGATGGCTTCCGCACAAGCCCTCGTGGACTTCTTCTGTGGCTGCAAGGGCCTCCTCAGGGTTGAGGCAACGCAGAAGAGGTCTAGCAAGGGACCGTCGGTATAGTTTGCCTTCTACGAGGGTGAAGTGCTGAGAGCGCATTCTGACTTTCCGAGCTTCGCCCTGTTCGGGCGGAAGCTCACCTTGGAGAAGGTACGCCAAGAGAGGGTCAACCCAACTCGGGGTTGGTGGGCCCGTTTCTATGGCGGCTACATCAACCTCCGTGCTCGGCGAGGCGAGCTCTTCAATAAACACAGAGCGGGAAGGGGTGATGTCACCTGAGGATGCCAATTTGGCCAGTGCATCAGCTCGCGCGTTTTGCTCCTGGGAACATGTATGACTTCGAAGTATACGAGGTCCTCTGTCTGGCTCTTGACCTGTTGGAGGTATTGAGCCATGCGAGGTTCCCTTGCTCCGAACTGTCCGCTCACTGGCTGGCAACCAGCTGGGAGTCACTAAAGACTCTAAGCCGAATGGCCCAAGGTGCCTAGCCATGCGAATACCAGACAGTAAAGCTTCGTATTCGGCGACGTTGTTGGAGGCTGGAAAGCGAAAACGGAGGGCGTATTGGAACTCTAACCCCTCTGGGGAGGTGAGGACCAAACCTACCCGCTTCCGGTGACACAAGAGGATCCGTCAACATAAAGCTCCCATGGGGGCTCGTCTGCCAACGGTGGATCCTGCTCGGCCGGAAGGGTACATTCCGCCACGAAGTCTGCTAACGCCTGTGCTTTGATCGCCGTCCTGGTCGGAAGCTGATGTCGAACTCACCAAGCTCTATCGCCCACTTAACCAACCTGCCGGAAGCCTCCGGCCGCTGAAGGATGGATTTCAGCGGCTGATCGGTTAGAACTGTAACGGAATGGGCCTGAAAATAGGGCCTGAGCTTCCGTGCAGCCGTGACGAGAGCAAGGGCGAGTTTTTGCTCTGGGGTACCTCTTTCAGCTTCTTGGAGGACCCTGCTGATGTAGTATACAGGATGCTGCGCCGCTCCAACTTCTCTGATTAAGTGCACTGATGGAGTGTTCGGTGACCGAGAGGTACACGAACAGAGGTTCCCCGAGCACAGGCTTTGAGAGAACAAGAGGGGCTGCCAAATATGCCTTCAGTTCGGTGAAGGCAGCCTCGCACTCATCAGTCCACCGTACTTGCCCCCTTGCTTCGAGGAGCTTTTAGGGCCTCGGAGCAACTTGAAGAAGTTAAAACTTCTTTCTGCTGCTCGGGACATGAACCGGTTCAGTGCCGCAAGACGCCCCGTCAAGCGTTGGACGTCGCGCACTGTCTTTGGACTGCTCATTTCAAGCACGGCTTGGATTTTTTCCGGGTTGGCCTCTATTCCCTGTTTGATACGAGGAACCCGAGGAACTTACCTGACCGAACACCAAACGCGCTTGGAAGGATTGAGCTTCATATTATCTTCGCAGGGTTGCGAAAGTTTCCTGGAGGTCGGAAATGTGGTCAGTACTCGGAAGTGTCTTGACCAGCATGTCATCAACATAGACCTCCATGTTGCGCCCGATCTGCTGCTCGAACATCTTGTTGACCAGCCGCTGGTAAGTCGCGCCTGCATTCTTCAGACCAAAAGGCATTCTGGTAAACAGTATAAGCCTAGGTCTGTAACGAACGTTGTGGCGTCTTGATCCGGGGGATGCATGCTGATCTGGTGGTAACCAGAGTAGGCATCCAAAAAGCTTAGAAGCTCGTGCCCGGAAGTAGCGTCCACCAGCTGATCAATGCGCGGCAGAGGGAAGTTGTCCTTGGGCGTTGCCTTATTGAGATCTTTGTAATCCACGCATACACGCCATTACCATTGGCCTTGCGTACGAGGACCACGTTAGAGATCCATCTCGGATATTGGGCTTCTCGGAGGAGCCCAACAGTTCGGCTTTGACCACGTGATCCTGAATCACGGTCTGCCGTTCTCGGTTCACAGGTCGCCTCCTTTGCTGAACTGGCGGGATCCGGGGGTCCAGCCGGAGGCGATGAACCATGACCTCCGGGGGAATGCCTGGAAGCTCATCATCGGACCAGGCGAACACGTCCAAATTGGCCAGCAGGAAGGCTGTGTAGCGCTGCTGCTCGGCCTCTGTCAACAAGGCACCAATGTACAAGACGTGTTCGGGGTCTTCGTCCACCTGGATGGGGATCAAATCTTCCGCAGGCGTCCCTCGGCTGGTGGAGGGCTGATCGGAGGTTGAAGGAGCTGTATCAGCGAGGTTGCTTGTCCCTTAAGGAGAGGACATAGCAACGGCGAGACTCGCGCTGACACCCGAGCACTTCGCCCACTCCGCTCGGAGTAGGAAACTTCATCTTCTGATGGAGTGACGAAGGTACTGCTTTAAGGCGTCCGATCAGACCTCTGCCAAGGATAGCATTATATCCAGGCATGTTGTTGATGACCAGGAAGTCAACAATTTTGGTCACAGCCTTAGGAGCCGTTCCCAAGGTGATCGGAAGACGAACCCTTCCCATGGGCTGGACCGAAACTCCCGAAAAGCCGAACAGTGGCGAGTTTACAGGGGTGAGTTGATCGATTCGCAGGCCCATGAGGACAAAACAGTCGTAAGCCAAGACATCGGGGGCGCTTCCATTATCTACCAGAATCCGGCGCACATTACAGTGGTTGATGGTGGCCGAAATGACCAACGCATCAGTGTGTGGGTCGTAACCCCTACAAGATCTTCCGAGAAGGTTATAGCCTCCTCGGGCTGTGCGCGTGCAGGACTGGCAGGATATGGAGCCGGCCGAGGTGCCGAAGGCCTATCTACGACATGCACTCGCCTTGCGTAGTCGCGTCGGCTTCGAGTGCTTTCTCCGCCCGCGCCGAAGCCTCCCGCGATCACGTTGATCTCCTGCCCATTGGGCTCGTTATTGATCGGCTGCTCGGGAGTGCGCTCTCGGCGTCTGGGGCGTTCCTTCCGGCGCACGAACCGTCCAAGATAGCCGCGCTTGATTAGGTCTTCGATTTCGTCCTTGAGCTGGCGGCACTCGGAGGTGTCGTGGCCGTGGTCGCGGTGAAGCGACAGTATTTTTTTGATCGCGCTTCCGGGGGTCGGAGCGCATTCTTTGTGGCCACCGAACAAATGCTTCATTCCTGATCTCTGCCAGGATCTGTTCGGGTGCCACGGTGAGGGGGTGTAGTTGGTGAAGGGGCGCGGACGGCGCGGAGAATCGCCATTGCGCCGTCCCTTCTTCCGATCTCGGTCAGAACCGTTATCGGAAGGCCGCTTCTTGTCCGACTGCTCCCCCTGCTCGGCCCTGCTCGCCGCCAGGCTCTCCTCGCAAGCTGCGTGGCGCTGTGCGATGGAGAGTAGTTCGGCAAGGGTGGCGGGCTGCTGGACGCCGAGGGTCCTCTGCAAGAAACCGTCGCGAGTGCCCTGGATGAGGGCACTGGTTGCCAGAGGGACGTCCAGGCGCGAGATGCGAAGCGCCTCTGTTCGGAACCTCTTGACGAAGTCCCAGAGTGCCTCGCTTTTCTTCTGGCGCACAGCCAGAAGAGAAGCCGCCGTTCGCGGCTGCGACCTTCCGCCAAGGAAGTTGTCCCTGAAGGACTTCTTCAGTTGGCGGAAGGAGGTGATGGAGCCGCAGGGAGGGTTTCAAACCAGGCCCTGGCGGTCTCCTTGAGCGTTGCAGGGAAGGCCCTGCACTTAGCCGCGTCTGATGCTCCGTGGAACACCATGTGCGACTCGAAGCCGTGGATGTGGTCGGCCGGGTCAGTTGTGCTGTCGTAGGGCGCGATGGTGGGTAGAGGAGCTTGGAGGAGACCTGGGCCTCCAGGATCTCCCTGCTGAATGGGGAGCGGAAGTCCAAGTCATCCTCTGCTGGAGCCTTCCCCTCCGCACGCTGAACCATCGCGTCCATGCGGCGTTCGAGGTCGACCACACGCCTTAGGCGCCTGGCGAGCTCCTGCTCGGAGTTGGCGGGGCCCCCTCGTCCGGAGGCGTGGGAGTTGCCTCCCACGACTGATCGTGGCGGACGGGGGGAGACGATAGAGCGGCGGGGCGAACGTCCGCGGCGCTCGGTGCCCGCTCTCCGACGGAGCCCGATGGGACCGGCGCGGCGAATCTGCCTGCTGCTCTTGAGGCGCCGGGGGGACGCGAGAGCGGCGATGCGACGACTCCGCCTGTCGCTCGCGCGGCAGGGAAGCCGCCGGGGCCGCTGCCCCCACTAACTGAGCCTGCAGGGCGAGGCAGACACCCGTTAGCTGCTGCATCTGCCCGCGAAGCTCTGCTACTTCCAGGGCAGTTGCGGGTGCAGCAGCCGGTGGTGCTGGGACGTCGTGATTAGCGCCGGCAGGGGCGATGGCGACGTCACCAGGGGGGATCGGCGACGAGAGTCCCCTCGCGACTGACGGGACCTTGTCGCCCTGCTCCTACGTTCTGGTATGAGGATCGTCCTCGAGCCATGGCTGCGTCGATTCCCACAGACGGCGCCAAATGTGTGGTGTAATCCTGTTTGGGCCGGAGCCAAACGGGCCTCCACTAGAGAGAGAGGGAAGACGATCGCCGGTGAGGACGAGGACCTGCAAGACCAGAAGAGGATCAGGGGGCCCGGTGAAGACCGGGAAAACCCTCCGATGCCTAAGTCAGTGGAGAGCTTGCAAGGCAGGGGGTTTCGGAATACGAAAGTGTGTTCGCGTGAGTAAGAGAACGTACCCTTGCATGGTACTGTACCTATGTTTTTATAGGCGTCGGTGCCAAGGCCAACGTGCGTAACGTTGGTAGATCGTGCTGAAAAGGCGGCTTGATGGGCGCGCATAACGAGGGGAGTTATACGCTCAGGTGCCCGTTGGGATGTCAGGCAGATCGTGCCTCTTGATGATGGAGCGCGTGGCCTGGGGCGGTTATAACCGCGGTGTAAGTCAGAGAGCTGCTCGGAACCTCTGGAGACAGCTTCCGAGCAGGTGACCCACATGAGGGCTCGAACGCGCTGTTCGGTGACATCCATGGTTGTTCCGCGCAGCAGGGTTAAGGTCATTGTCGGAAGCCGCTGCTGACGAGCTCGGCAGTGCTTAGCCAAGGATGACCGGAGTGTAGGGTCCCTTCATCTGATCCGTACGGAGGCGAGGGATCGTCTGAGGAGGCCACGTCCGAAAGGGAAGCCGTTGATGGGCCTTGACGTGGCCTAGGTGGCGGAAAACAGCCACCACAGTTTGATGTTTCTATTTAATTTGTTTGAAAAGAGAGTTTTTAACTTTTAAATAAATAAAATAACATAATTTAACTAAGTAAAGTTTAAGATTTGAAAGAAAAAATGAAAAGAGAGCATGTCGGGCCGGGTCCATCGAGCCGAACTCAAAAATCCGAGTTCGGCCTATGGACTTAGTCGGGCTGAGTTTTTAGACCCTACTAAAAATCTATGAGCCGAAAAGAGTCTACGATCCAACCCAAAACGAGACAAATCCATAAATCTATCTAGCAGCCCGACCCTTGACAACCCTACTCCCCATCCCCCCGCATCTACATCTGAGAAGGCACACATTAGCTGCGTAGGGCATTCACAAGCACCACAACAATCCCGCGTGGGGATCCAAGAATTCCATGCTCCCGTATCCAGTCCAAC
>JACBKR010000720.1:0-65863 GCA_014218235.1 Colocasia esculenta
AGTCTTTTTCTGTTTGTTCTTTTCTTAGGAATGAAATCACCAACATTTTGTTTTTAGTGGGAGGGGGTTTTTCATTTGAGTATAGGAGTTCAGATGAGGAGGTGGAAACCATGGATTTTGTTGGTACATCCAACAGGATGAGAGAGATGAGCATGATACCAACAAGGGTTGTCATACCATTGGCTCCAAGGATTGATCCAATCATCTTGAAATGCTTTTCTTGGAGGTCCAAGGTTCTTTAAAACTGATTTCTTTTGACTTTTGTTTTCAAATTTTTATTTGATTTTTGATTGAGTTGTTTGAAGCTTTTGATGTTGAGCAGGTCGACCTTTCCATGACTGGTGTCGACACAGCAACCACAGAAGTCTTCTTTTGTGGACTGGTGGACCTGTCAGGAGACTGTGTCGACCTGGTTGTCTTCTTTTGTTTTTGAGTTTTTATTTGTTTTGTGTTTTGTTTGATGTTTTGTCTGATGTTGCTTGATTTCTGTGTTCTCAAGATTAGGACCTTTGACAAATTTAATTAATGGTGCTTGCCCTTTTTCTCACCAGATTTGTCTTTTTTGGTTCTTTTTGTTGAATCCTAATCATGAGAAGTTGTTGTCATATTTGTCCTAGCAATGCCTCCAAGTTATCTTTACCTTTGTGAAGGTTTGGATAACTTCATCCTTTCTTTTAGCTGGGTTTGAAGAGTATTAATTTCTCAATCTTTTGCTGTTTTTCTTGTTTTTCAATTCCAGCTTTCAGATAAGTCTTTGAATTCTAGGGTGGCCTTTTGAGAGGCAAGCTTCAGATCATCAATAAATTCATGAGATTTTCTTTTTCTCATTTAATTCTGTTATCTCATTTTCTAGTTCACAAGTTCTGTTGTTTGAAGATTGGTTATAAAAGATTTTAATTTCTTTTTGATGTGTTTGTTTTCTTTCTCATTTCAGAATATTTTTCAACTAATTCTGCATACACATCCTGCCAATCTTCAACAGTAAAATCTTCAAAATGAGGTATTTACCTTTCTTCAGAATTGTTGGCCATGAAGCAGATTTCCTCACTCTCAGAGCTTGAGGATTTCTTGTCTTCTTCTCCTCACTTGAATCTTCGTCAGACCAAGTGGCTACCATGGCCTTTGGCTTCTTGAACTTCTGGAATTTCTTGTGCTTTCTTTCTTGTTCCAGGACACTCTCCCTTCATGTGTCCTAGCTTGTTACACCTGAACAAATGAAGTTTCGTCAGCTTTTTGATTCTTGTTGCAATTAGAGGAGGAAGTGTTTCTTTTACCTGTGAAAAAATCTTTTTCCCAGACATTCTTCCTTTTATATTCAAGAAGAATTTTCTGAATTGCCTGGTCATGAGGGCAATTTCATCCTCATTTGACTCAGACTCCTCAGAACTTGTCTTCTTGACTTTTGTCTTTGTTACTTGAAGAGGCCTTAAGTGCCATGGCTTGGTCTAATTATATGTTCTTCATTTCTTTTCAAATTGATTTCATATGTCATTAAAGATCCTATCAATTCATCCAAAGACATTTTGGACAAATCTTTAGAATCTTCAATGACAGTGGCCTTTGTGTGCCAAAATAGAAGAGAGTGACGTAAGATTTCCTTACCAAGTCTGCATCTGTGTAGTCCTTACCTAAGGCCTTGAGTCCATTGACAATGACATGAACTGGCAAACATTTCAGAAATTGTTTCATTAGACTTCATCATAAACAATTCATATTCTGAAACAAGAATATTTGCCTTAGTTTCTTTACTTGTGATGTTCCCTCATAAAGTAATTCGAGTTTATCCCACATCTCTTTGGCGGATTTGCACATTGAGATTCTCGAATACTCTTGGGATGAACAGCACATTGAATCATGTTCATGGCTCGATAATTCAATGTGGCTTTTCTTATTTGTTCCCTAGTCTAGGTTTCTTCCTCACCCTGGTTTTCATAGGGACCAACCTCAACCACTTTCCAAATTTCATAGTTCTGGGCTCTTAGAAAGACTTGCATTCTATTTTTCCAGTATGAATAGTCGTTCCATTAAAGAATGGTGGCCTATTTATGGAATGCCCTTCAGCTATGAAACCTTTGGATCCATTGACTTAACAAGAAAGCTTAGAAGAATATTCAGCAAACAAGCAAGCAAGCAAGCAATCAGACACACAATACTCAAAAAACTGCTAAAATCAAATCAGATCAAGTATAAACCTGCTTTGATACCAATTGAAGGATCGAGGAAAAGGTGTGGATAAGATCTAGAAGGGGGGGATGAATAGATCTATGCCACTTTCTGCGGAAGCTTAAGCAATTTAAAATACTTTTAGAAATGAGGCAATTTTAATCAGTGAAAAACACAGATCTGATGAAATGTTAAGTGAGTTGATAAAATAGATGTAAAAACAGTTGATTAAGTGAATCTTGATCGATCCTATGCAAGCATCTAACGGATGAAAATCAAACCACAAATAGACAAGTGCACAGAGATTTTTAGGTGGTTCGGAAATCACCCATGTGATTCCTACATCCACCCCTCACACCCAGTGAGGATTCACTAAACAACTGGGTTACACACCCACTGGAGCCAGACAACTCCAACACTTGAGTTTACAACTCACACACCTCTAGAGCAAGACTACTCTAGATCTCTGAGCAAGACTGCTCAACAAACACTTGAGTTAGACAACTCAAACTGAGCACGACGGGTCACAAATAACAATGCTAGACACAACACACGACATGGATCTTCTAGCAGCAGATCATGTCAGACATGAGAACATTCATGAGAGTTATGCAGAAGCACTTGCACAATCTCAAGAAGTCTCAGAAGAACAAAAAGTACATTGAGAATAGTGTTAAAAGGCTTGTTCTTCAGTGTACTCCCTTGTAGAAGCTCAGATTGGGAAGAGGCTTGAATCCTTGAAGTCCCAGCCGATGCTCTACACTATTGAAGTTGGGGATCTTCCTTGAAGTCTTTCCAACAGATGCTCCTACTTGATCTGCTTCCTTGAGGCGCTTCAATTGCTTCTTCAGAGATCAAACTCCAATTCTCTCAATCGAATTGATGAGAATTGTCTTCAGAAGGCACCAGGAGAGAGAGGAGGGAGGGAGAAGCTCTTCTCGCTGCCAAAGGGAACTTTTCTAGAGGCTTGGAGAGTTCGTTGGGGTCTTCTCATGATGGACGGCCAATTGGGGGCCTTTATACCCAAAAGATTCCAAAGATACCTTTAGGTACAAGGGAACATGATCCTAGGTTGATACCCCATCGCCCTAGGCTGAACGTGGCAACATCCAATTTAAGTTGCAAACTTTCCGTAGTGTGTCGACCTGCCCTGGTGGTGGTGTCGACACACTGTCCCAAATCTTGAAACAGGCTGTTCTGGGAATGATCCAGTGTCGACCTGCTTTGGTATTGTGTCGACCTGTTGTCCGGTTCTGAAAACAGCTGTACTGGGAGCAGGATCCAGTGTCGACCTGCTCTGGTGTTTCTTCGACCTGCTATCCCCAATTCTGAAAACTACTATTCTGGGAACAAGCTCTGGTGTCGACCTGCTCTGAGAGTGCGTCGACCTGAGTAGTCTGATTTTCAAAATTTGCAACTCGTGTCGACACACTCTTTGACATGTGTCGACACAGTCTCAACATTTGTTCATCTTTTTGCTTTTGAATTTTGGTTATTGTGTCGACACCATTGTGGAGTGTGTCGACACTTCTTTTGCAAAAAGTGTTTGTACCTGAAAATTAAACACATATATCATTAGTAAAATGTTTTATTATGAGTGCAAATGATAAGTGTGCTTTGAGACATGTTTTTTTAATATAAATTTCAGGTGAAATGTATTTATCATGTTTCAAATAATTTGCATTCAAATCACATTTGTCATCATCAAAATAGGAGGGAAAATGATATGAAATTACACTCAACCCAACATCCTGACTCAAAATGAAGCCGAAAATAAGCAAGTGGAGGGTTTTTATTACTGAGGCATACATTATGAGGAAATCTCAAACTTTATTCGATGTACTTTGAAGCAAACATACAAACTCTTGTACTCAACCTCCACGTAATGATGATGGGGGGGAACTGTGTGGTTAGATCGACTCTCCATATTAATCATCATGGACGTGCCTTTGGACATTCTTCAACCGCATGCTAGATGGCAGAGTGTTATGCGCCACAGATATATATTCTTTTAAATTGTGCTGAGCTAGAGTGTTATGTTGAGTAAGTGCTAAACTCACAATTTATTGTGTATATAACTTCTTTGCCCTTATTCTAGCTATTGAGGTGGTCTTCTTCATTTTGCAGACAATTTGATTTAGAAATAATTCAAAAATCCACATCTCATTGATTATGAGGTTGAAAAAGAACGAGAGAATCATTGGCCTTATGGCTAAGAAAACGCGTAAGTGTACATGCTCAAAGAGTACGAAAGATAAGTTATGTTCACTTTTTAACTAGTCTTCTCTATACGTAGGTTGAACAAGGTTTAATTACTGATGAAGAGTTCGTTAGATAGCCTATGGCCCATCGAAAATTGTACAGAACTATCTTGGATTTATTGTGAATGGGTATAGATTTCATACAAAAGACTATGGGCAGAGTAAGTCTACCATGAACAGTGGCGTATGTGTTAAAGGAAGTACATACATTGAAAGTGAATATGACTACTATGGCATAGTAGAGGAGATCTTACAGTTGCAATATCTAGGATGAGACAATCATATATTCTTGTTCAAGTGTCATTGGTTTGATCTGAATTCCATTCGAAATGACACAACGCATGGGATTGTCGAGCTTAAACTAAGTCGAAATTGAATACTTATGAGCCATTCATTTTAGCCACACAAGCCAACAGGTGTACTATACAAGCTATCCATCATCTACGAACAAAGAACGAATGATTGGTGGGCAGTTTGCAGAGTTAAGTCAAGACTATTATCTGATTATGAATTGGACATAACTGATCAGACACCTGAAGAGGTCAACGCCGAATTCTTTCAAGAAGACTTAGTTGAAAATGTAGAGTTGACAACTCATATTGGAGAAGACGAATCTGAAGCGCCAATTTCCTTGTCTAAAGGAAATGAGGTCGAATAAGTTGATCCACATGAGATAAAAGGGAGTAGTGGAAGGCGAACAGATATTGAATGTGAAAGTTCTGATGAGGAGGAGGAATATACCAGTGATGAATGTGAAGATGATGATGAAGATGGGGGTGAATTAGATATATCGTCATCATCTGAGGAGGAAATGAATATCATTTAAAAATGGGTAGAATTTTTTCACATCTGTTTAGTATATTTAAAGTTGCCCACTTTCAATATAAGTAATTGACTAATGAACATTAATTTTTTATGTTCCCTATGAAGATATGGTGCGTGGAGCACGATCGGGCTCCAGTTCTGGGAGAAGCAGTCGTGGGAGGGGTTTGTTGGCGACATCAGGTATGTATATTTATCTTTGGTATTTTTCTTTATGTATTATTATACATATTATTAATGCCATTTAAATTGTTACAGCTTCTGGTTCTTCCTCTGTCCCACCTCTTGTAGCAGCAGGTATGTATATTTAAAGTTGTACTTTCATTGTGCATTGATTCTTATGCCATAAAATTTTTACAGGTTCGGGTGAGTTTACACCTCCTCATCCTAGAGTACCGTGTATGTATATTTCAATTTACAAGTATTTGTATAGTCATTATTTATATTCTTGTACATTGTATATTTAAAGTTGTAATTTTTTGTGCATTATTTATACATATTATTTATGCCATTTAAATTATTTCAGGTGTTGGTCCTTCCTTTGTGTCACCTCATGTAGCAGCAGGTATGTATATTTAAAGTTGTACTTTCATTGTGCATTGATTCTTATGCCATTACAATTTTACAGGCTCGAGTCAGTCTACACCTTCTCCTTCTACATACCAGGTATGTATATTTAAATTTGTAAGTATTTGTATAGTCATTATTTATATTCTTGTACATTGCTTATGTCATTGTGCATTTTGTCCAGGCCCAAGTGTTTCCGCATCTTCAGCTTTTTTGGCTAGTGCATCTACGGTGCCAGAGGCAGAGGATGTTGTGAGTCTATAGGAGGGGGGAGGCAGTGTTTATGTAAGCAGTCTGCGGGAGGTGTGCATAAATGGGTACGTAATAAACTTATATGTATCTTTTATTAAGGAGGTATATTTAATTCATAAATTCATTGTAACAAGTTACATAATTACAGGGATATAGAGCTCGCACAAGAGTCTCAATTCATCACAAGAACAATTCAGGCACACTTTCCTGGGCCTATTCATAGATTCAATGATTTCCCGATGGACTTCAGGAGATGTTGTATCAGATATTCATGGTATGTAATTATTTATTCTCTTATTCCTACATTCAGTTAACTAACTCTTATCTATACAGAGCAATCATCGATTCACACGTCATTCGATGAGGCGCAGTCCTCGATTAGTATGGACGCCCACCGTCTGATCAAATTTTAAACATTTGTTGTATAATGCGAGGAAAAACACAGAGAAAGTTTGTCAGAGTGCAGACCCGACTCTTTGGAGGGAGCGCGCACCGACATGGATCAGGAGAGACTACTGGGAAAGTCTGTGCAACATATGGGCCGTAGAGAGATGGTAACTGTAAGGCCCTCGAATTTTGTTGTATTACTTTATTACGTGTAATAATTCATGCTTGTGTATGCATAGAATGTACATATCTACGTATGTATTAACTAGTTATACTTATGTGTGCATGTGTATAAATAGATTATAAATATTGCTTGAATTGCATGGTGGTAGTGTGTACTTGATAGTATATAATGACATGTATATATATGTATAAGTTAAGCATGGTTTCTGCATGTTTTAAGTTCTGTCCGAAGGGCCAAATTGGCATCAACATGGATGGACGTCCATGATGAGTCACGTCCACCTCGATGGACGCCAATACTAAATAAACGGCCATGTATGTGGACGTTAATATCTCTGACGTACATGCATTGCAGACTCCGAAATTCCGGGGGCAAGCAAGCCCAGCCATTGGGGAGAAGTCCCCAACGGCTATCAGGCATCCCATCACACTCTCCGGGGTTCCCCAAACCCCTCTCCTATAAACAAACCCCCTTCTGCACCAGAAGAGTTCTCTTGGCTCTTTGCAAGGAGAAGAGAGAAACCCTAGCTTCTGTAAGAAAAATCAGACTTTGCATGCTCTGATCCGACAACTTGGAGCTTCATCCGGCGATCCCTTGCAACTGGAGGAGAGTGGACCAAGGAGCAGGCTTCCCCGACCCAGCTTGCTGTGGAGGTCGACCAAGAACCTGGAGGAGTGGTGTTTTGGGGACTTCTTTGGACTGCCCAAGAGAGCTTCAACGACACATTTGACCCCTTTGGAGGTTTTGTGAGAGGCAAGTAACCCATACATTTTCGTCCATGTATGAGTCTAGTAGGGTTTTACCATTTTTCAGATTTTCCCTCGTATCCTGGATCCTCATACTTCTCCTTCTTTTGGAGCTCGGGTCTGTGTTTTGCACAGACCTGAACTTGACGGCAAGACCCTTGCCGTTAAGATCTTCAATTAACGGCCAACGATGTTGCCGTTAAGCTCCATTAATGCGCCAGACTGTGCCGTTAAGTTCTTCAGGGCAGAACAGTGAGTTGTTCTCCTTGTATACGATTTATTTTCCGAAGTGTTTTGCATGAGGATAAAATAATTGTTGTATGTTATGTGAAATAGATACAGTGATGTGTGGGGGGAATTTCTTGTGCATTTGTGGATGGTAGGAGTTATTAGTTTATTAAAATACATGTTGGAAGAAATGGTTGTACATATCTATCTACTGTTCACATGATCCGTGAAGAATTCGAGTGCCCAAATTTTTAAACCATGTATGTATGTGTCAGTCTATGCCCTGCAAATTTCGGAATTTTTCTAAGAGCATGTGATTTACTGAAATTTCTGTTTTAAAAATAGAAACCTGCGTAGGATTTGTAAAATTACAGTAAATCATGTGATGTGCTATGAATCCAGAGAAAATTTGTAATGATGTGTATGTTAGGTTCAGAGCTGTGAACTGTCAAACTGGATATTCATGTTATGTTCATGACAAATTGAATTATGAATGGCATGCAACTGAATGTTTTAATTTCTGTAAATGCAATATGACTCAGAAAAATCTGGAAATTGTATGTGAGGTCATAACCTGCAAACAGTCTGTGGTTAAAATTTTCATTTATTTGGATAACTGTAAGGTGTATTATGAATTTTCCATGTGAAACAAGTAAATTACGCATGCTATCATGAAGGTTTTGATAGTTGCCTCTCAACTTGGTTAATGTGAGCTACTGATGTCTGATTCTGTCATTAAGTATATGATTAGGAAAACAGAACCATGTGTATAAGTAAGAAATGTAAACCATGTGTAATATGGTGTTGTTAAAAATCGGAATGTGTAATGTGTAAAATGTGTGCCATGTGTGACACTGCTTCCATAGAGGGCCGTGGAACCGTACCATGGAAAAGTCCCCATGGGAAGGTTCAATGTGTTAGATCCTAAGGGCATTAGGATGAAATCCTGGAGGTGGACAAGTTCCACTGGTTAGGGTGGAGACTTGTTCTCCTCGGTCTGCGCAGTCCAAGAGTCGTCACTGTATTGCCTAGGTGACGTTTATGTGCATGTGTTATGTGATGTGTCCTTCTAATGGTGGTTTGGACTATGTGTCACGGCACTAAATTGTGAAATGTGAATGTGATTATGTGTAAACTATGTAGTGTGAATATGTGTAAATGTGCAATGTGTAAAAAGGGAACTATGTGAATGAGTAATGTGTAACATGTGAAACCATTATGTTAATGTGAAATTGTGGCCCATGATATGTTAATGTGAAATTATGTTATGACAGCAACCTAAAGGTGTTTATAAGAATGTTTTATGTGTAAAAATGTGTAGAATCCATGCTAGGAGCATTTCTTGCATATGTGTGAACAATTCCATGTTTAATTGCTATCGTGTTATAATCAATTGAATTGTAGCTCTCATGCAATAGGATGTGAATTGCTAAAGTATGTCAAACAGCAACCATAATGTGTATGAATGATAATTGCATGTGCAAGAATGTGTAGAAACCATGATAGGAATGTTCCTTTTATGTAGGCAAGAATCCCATGTGTGGTTGCTTCCATGTTGTAGCTTGATTTGAAATATAGCTTTCATGTGATTAATGAGTAGAAAGCATGTTGATAGGATATTTATTTTGGAATGGCTTAAATCATGTACCATGTGTTTTAATTTTTTAGAATTGTCATGATAGGTTGTCTTTTATCAATGTCCAAGCATGCTATATGTTTTGCTTTGTAAATTGAAATGAAAAACCTACTGTGATATATGCATGTATGAGGTGTGTGTGGTGATTTGCTGAGTCTTTTAGACTCATTCCTTGCTTCGGCGTATAGGTTTAGTTGGTGACCCTACATGGAGAGGAGACCGTGGAGAGTGACTCTGAGCGTGGCAAGTAGCCTGGTGGAGTCGTCATCGTGACATTTTACTTTCATTGTATGTAATTGAGGCATTGTAATGAAACTATTATGTAATTGTGGACAACTATGTATTGAATTTAGACTTCATTATGTGGATTTTAGTTATCTTAAATTGTCATTTGAATCATGTATGTTAAATGTGGATGATGAAATGAAGACAAGTAGTTCTTTTGCTTCCGCTACTCTGTATTTATATTTATGAGCATCTCAATCGTATGTTATTGTTTGGGTAAATGCCCCACTGTGATAACGTTCACTATACCGACGTGATGGTATAACCGTACCAGTATAATGAGGGTCATCACAGGGATTGGTATCAGAGCGACCGTTGAGATGCACATGAATATATATGAATCATCATCTTCATTACATGCTAAATCTTTATAGATTGTCCACATGTGTAGAATTGATAATAATGAATGAAAAATAGATAAAGAAATAGTTAGGAAATAAATTAACGTACTCTAATGGTGGCTGAAATTTATTGCAGCCATGGCTTCGAGAGGTAGGCGTGGCGGAGCGCCGGCCCGTGAGGACGAGCCGAGACGTGAGGAGCGGGTGGAGCAGTAGGCCCCGGCACCGTAGGGTCCTGTACTTCCCCCACCGCTGCCTGTGGATTATGGAGTGTTCATGCAAGGTTGGTGCATGCCATGCAGATGCAGGCCCACACCAGGCTGCACTCCAGGCTCAGTTGGAGGCTCAGGTTAGCATAATTAATTCAAGTGTAGTATGTTTTATTTAATTGTATGATGTTATGTTGAATGTGTATTATTGTTGTTGGATGTAGCAGGCTCAAGTTCCAGCTCAGGACCATGGTGGACCCTCCATCATGGAAAGATTCAAGAGGATGCTGCCACCCTCTTTTAAGGGGGAGAGCGATCCGTTACTAGCTGAGAGTTGGATGAGGGAGATTGAAAAGATCCTCTGAGCTATTAGGTGTGCGGATGAGGATAAGGTTACTTAGCCACCTATATGCTTAGTATGTGTTAGTTTTGTATGTTTGTATGATCTATTAAGTTAGATTTGTTTAGACGGTGCTTATGAATGGTGTACTGCAGGAAAGAGTGATGTATGGTGGGCTTCATTACTACGTACACAGTTTGAGGACGGCGCGGTTGATGTTGCTTGGGACGAGTCGTGAGGCTCTTTCGGGACAAGTTCGTCCCCGAGCATATTCAAGATCGGATGGAGAGGAGTTCCTCTCTTTGACTCAAGGCTCCATGACCGTGCTAGAGTATGAGGCAAGGTTTGCAGAACTATCTAAGTATGCACCTCACGTTGTGGCTGATGAGCGCAGAAAGGCGAAGAAGTTTGTGATGGGACTCAAACCATCACTGAGGACGAGGCTAGTGGCGTTCGACCATCGCACCTTGGACGAGGCCCTTAGCGCTGCCTGTAGGCAGGAGGGTGAGATGGAGTAATACCTTGAAGAGAAGAAGGCTTCGCAGAGAGATGTGCAACTACGTTCCAGCGACAGGACAAGAAGAAAGTGGTGTACCAGACACAGCACAGCGATCAGAGCAGTCGACAGTACTCAGGTACCTTCTGTACGTTCCCTGGTGTGAAGAAAGAGTGTCCCCATTGTGGGAAGACACATGGTTTCTGAATGTTGGATGGTTGCGAGAAAGTGCTGAAGTGCGGAAGTAGCGACCACAAGATCAAGATTGTCCGAGACTTCAGCAGGAGTCCAGTGCAAAGCGCCAGCCCCAGCAGCGGTAGCAGCAGCAGCACCAGCTACATGAAACTAGGAAGGCCTCGAGCCCCAGCTCGAGTGTTTGCTTTAGCGTGCAAGGACGCCAAGCAAGCGGAGCATGTCACCGAAGGTACGATTTTACTTTAGGTGTGCATGCTCGGGTTTTGTTTGATACGGGTGCTACTCACTCGTTCATTTTCGAGTAGTTTGCTAGGCAGTTAGCCCTAGAGTCAAGCATAGAGTCTGAGGAATTAGAGGTCCCTTTGTCTGTGCACACCCCTGTGGGTACGGTATCAACTAGAAAGTGCATTCCGTCGTTACCTTTGTGCATTGAGGATAGAATCTAGAAGGGTGTTTCTTCTTGCTAAAGATGATGGACTATGCTGCTATTCTTGGTCTGGATTGGCTAGAGGAGCACTATGCATTAGTAGATTGTTGTGAAGAGATTGTTTCCGCATTCCTGGTGAGAACGAGTTCTCTCATCCCTTGCCAAGGAACTGGCGGGAAAGTTAGTCATCTCTACCATGAAGGCGATGCGCATGGTAAACAAGGGTTGTGACACTTTTCTTGCTAGTGTGGTATTAGTACCAGAGGTTGATGAGTCACCTACTCTTGCAGAGATTCGGTGCAGGATTTTCTAGACGTTTTTCCTAATGATTTGTCTGGTTTGCCACCGAATAGAGAGATAGAGTTCACCATGATGATCAGTCTGTCCCCATGCAATTTTAATTAATTGTATTATATATACATATTTTGATGATTAACAAAACCAACAAGAATTATCAATTATATCTACTGAATATCTCATAAGTCTTAAGTACAGGAAAAATTTCGAAGTCAAACAAGCCAATAAAGGTATGCATTACTACTACTGAAGCTTTAATCTTTTCAACATGAGATTCTCTCTAAGTCCATATCGATTTCTGTTAAAGTTTATAACGATTTCTTTAGAACTCGCAACAACTTGCTTTGTTGAAACGACTTCATAAGTGATTATAAAACGATTTCTTTAGAACTCGCAACGACTTTGCTTGTTTTTGTCGACTTCATAAGTGATCATAAGATTTCTTTAGAACTCGCAATGACTGCTTTTGTAACGACTTCATAGTATCATAACGATTTCTTTAGAACCGCACGACTTACTTGTTGTAACACCTTCATAAGTTATCATAACGATTTCTTAGAACTCGCAACGACTTGCTTGTTGTAACGACTTCATAAGTTATCACAACGATTTCTTTAAGTTCGTAACGACTTGAAAGCCGCAACGATTCTTTTAGTTCTCGTAACAATTTCTTTGATACTCGTAACGACTTGTAGCCGCAACGACTTCTTTAGTTCTTGTAACGATTTCTTGATACTCGTAACGCTTGCTAGCTGCAACGATTTCTTTAGTTCTCGTAACGATTTCTTTGATACTCGTAACGACTTGCTAGCCGCAACGATTTCTTAGTTCTCGTAACGATTCCTTTTGAAACTCGTAACGACTTGCTAGCCGCAACGATTTCTTTAGAGTTCATAACGACTTGATAAGTGTTCATGACTCACAACGATTTCTTTAGGATTCATAACGACTTGCTTTGTGTAACGATTTGTTAGTGTTTCACATCGATTCTTTAGAATCAAATGACTTGCCATAATTCATAACGATTTCTTATATCCTCCTCTGTTATAGAACGATTTGCTATAACTCATAACGATTTCATAAGTCATATAGTCTTCAACTTCATATTTTGATATCTTATTCATCTAAAAAGCATTGACCAGTCAAATCCACGTAGACATCTCTCTGACGCTTTTGCATTTATGAGATCTGAACGTATCTCTGCGCAGGCAGACTATATCTTCCTTTATCGTGCTTATTCTGATAACGTCCTTTAGACTTAAGCCTTGGTATTACTATTTTCTTGACTATTGCTACTGACGTTGACTGATATCAGAGACAGCCTATCTGTCTACTGTTTGAGCTTGACATCTGTGCAGACCTTTGATGTAGCTTCATTGTACAACGTTAGACAAATAGAAGCCAACGAATCTCTGTGAAGATCTCATCTCTTTGCGTGCTCAAGTGATCAAAAGACTGTGACAGGAAGCTTCTGAGACTCCAGATGTCATTCAGTCTAACGGCTACTCAAGAGAGAGACAACGATCTCTTCAACGACTAGATTTCAAATTGAAGATATATATAAAACTAGAAGAATAGAAGCGACATCATCCAGAGACTATTTTCAAATTCTTCTCAAGAAAATCAAGAGCCAAGATCCTTCACTCCGGTTTTTGCTCTTTTGCTCTCTTGCTCTCCGCTAGTTCTTGTGAAAATCTTGAGAGAGCCTGTACAGTTCTGAGAGTGTGAATGGTTCATAATCTCTTCGCTCTCAGTTCTAGTTGCTTCAGATCTCTCTTATCAAAACTGGATCTAGGGGCGTGAAAGTCTTTTCATTCTTCTATGTGTGGTTCCCTTCGGGTGTGAAGGAAGACCTGGTGGTATCCAGGGTGTTGCTCCTTTTGGTTGTAAAGGAAGACCTGGTGGCATCCAGGGTTGTTCCCTTCGTGTGTGAAGGAAGACCAGCTGAGCTGGGTGTTGTAGCGTCCTTAGGGGGACGTACCCTAGTTAGTGCAATCCTGAGTTGTTGCTCAGGGACTGGACGTAGGACTCCTAAGAAAAGGAAGTCCGAACCAGATAATCCTTGTGTTGTGTGATTATCTTCATTGCGTAATTGTTATTTAAACTAACGAGTAACTAACATAGTTCGAAGATCATTTGTGTGATTGTTTTTGGTTACAGGTATCTCTAGATTGAATTTATAAAACCCATTCACCCCCCTCTGGGCTTGTCAACAGGGCAACACACCATAGAGTTGCTTCTGGGCACCTCTCCTATCTCGAAGGCTCCATATCGGATGGCACCTGCGGAGTTAGCCGAGAGAAGGCAGTTGAAAGAGTTGCTAGATAAGGGATTTATTATTCGCCCTAGTGTTTCCCCTTGGGGCGCACCTGCATTATTCGTCAAAAAGAAAGACGGTCGCTTAGGTTATGCATTCACTACAGAAAGCTGAACCAAGTGACGTGAAGAATAGGTATCCCTTACCTCGATTGATGATTTGTTTGACCAGTTGCAAGATGCATCAGTCTTTTCTAAGATGATTTACGATCTGGTTATCATCAGTTGAGGATTCGGAGTGAGGATGTGTCCAAGACAGCATTCAGATCCCGTTATGGACATTATGAGTTTTTTGGTCCTTCCTTTCGGATTGACCAATGCCCCTGCAGCGTTCATGGATCTCATGAATAGGGTGTTTAGGTCGTATCTAGATAGCTTTGTTGTAGTGATTATTGATGATGTGCTGGTCTACTCTTCGGACGAGGCCACACACCGTCAGCATTTGAGAGTAGTATTAGAGGTTCTTCGTGAGCACAAGTTTGTATGCTATGTTCAGAAGTGCGATTTCTGGTTGCGCGAGGTTCATTTCCTCGGGCATGTTATCTCCGGTGCTGGTGTTGCAGTTGATCAGCAAAGGTCCAGGCAGTTATGGATTGGGAGACTCCCAAGACCCCTTTGGAGATTCGTAGTTTTCTAGGTTTGGCTGGTTACTATCGACGATTCATTGAGGGATTTTCATCCATCGCCGCCCCATTGACTCAGCTCACCAGAAAGGGAGTGAAGTTTGTCTGGTCCAAGAAGTGTGAGAGTAGTTTTCAATTGTTGAAGACTAAGCTCACGTCAGCCCCGGTGTTAGTCTTACCGAGCGGTGTAGAGGGTTTTAGCTATCTACACGATGCGTCTCAGATTGGCTTAGGCTGTGTGCTAATGAAGCAAGGAAGGGTAGTGGCTTATGCTTCTCGTCAGTTGAAGGAGCATGAGAAGAACTATCCAACTCATGATTTAGAGCTCGCAGTAGTGGTTCATGCACTAAAGATTTGGAGGCACTATCTTTATGGTGTCAGATTTGAGGTGTTTATCGCCACAAGAGCTTGAAGTATCTTTTCTCCCAAAAGGAATTAAACCTGAGGCAGAGAGATGGATTGAGTTCTTGAAGGACTATGACTTCGATCTTTAGTATCACCCTGGGAAGGCGAATGTCGTAGCGGATGCTCTGAGTAGAAAGAGGCCATCTCTCCAGCAGGATTGGAAGATGTGGAGGATGCAGCTTGTGCGTTGACTTAGTTAGAGCCATCGCTATGCCAGGCTTTTGTAGCTCAGTTATCCCTTAGGTCCTCGTTTTGGATTGGTGATCGAGCAACAGAAAGCCGACCCTAGACTCTTAGAGTTAGTGGCAAGGCAGGCATTGCTCATGATGAGGACGGTGTGATTAGATTCCATCACCGTGTTTGTGTCCCTGATTTGGTAGATGTCCTTGAGCATGTGTTAGCGGAGGCTCACAGGTCGAGATTCTCTATTCATCCGGGTAACACTAAGATGTACCAGGATTTGAAGAGGTCCTTTTGGTGGTCTGGCATGAAGAGGGATTGGCAGATTATGTATCCCGGTGTTTAGTGTGCCAGCAAGTGAAGGCCGAGCGACAGCGACCATCCGGCCTTATGCAAAGATGGAGATCCCAGGTGGAAATGGGATGCTGTCACTATGGACTTTGTTTTGGGTTTGCCTCGATCTAAAGGGGCAATGAATTGATTTGGGTAGTTGTAGATAGATTCTCGAAGACTGCGCATTTCTTGCCTATGAAGAAGAAGCAGTCGTTGAGAGTTTAGCTAGATTGTATGTTAGTAGTGTGGTTAATTGCATGGTGTGCCGAAGTCGATCATTTTGGATCGAGATCCGAGATTTACTTCGAGGTTGTGGAAAGGTCTTCAGGATGCGTTAGGTTCGGAGCTGAAGCTCAGTTCGACGTTTCATCCCCAGACAGATGGACAGTCCGAGAGGACTATCCAGACGCTCGAGGATATGCTGAGAGCGTGTGTACTGGATTGGAAGGATGATTGGGAGCGTCATCTACCTCTAGTGGCGTTCGCATACAACAACAGCTTTCATGCGAGTATTGTATGGCTCCATTTGAGGCGTTGTATGGAAGGCCTTGCAGATCTCCTTTATGTTGGGAGGAGACCGGTGAAGGCGTGATAGGAGCATCTGGTCCGGAGTTAGTTCAGGAGACTTCGGATAAGGTCCACTCATCAGGAAGAGGTTTGTTGCGGCGCAGGATAGGCAGAAGAGCTACGCCGACAACAGGAGGAAGGATTTGAGTTCGAGTGGGTGAACATGTCTTCTTGAAGATATCACCTACTTGTGGTGTCGTCAGATTTGGCAGGCATAGTAAGCTGAGCCCTAGATTCATTGGCCCGTATAGATTCTCAGACGATTGGGCACGTGACATATGAGCTAGCTTTACCCCCAGCTTTAGCTAGTGTTCATCCCTTTTTCCACGTTTCTACGCTCAGGAAGTATGTCCAGATCCATCTCATGTGATTAGTCATGAGCCAGTGGAGATTCAGCCAGATTTGTCATATGTGGAGCAACCAGTAGCTATTCTTGACTGGAAGGTTCAGCATCTCCGGAACAAGGGTATTGCGTCGGTGAAAGTTCTGTGGCAGAACTTCTCGCGAGAGGAGGCTACTTGGAGCTTGAGGATGCGATGAAGAAGAAGTATCCCGTGTTTGAGTAGTTTTGTTTAAACTTCGAGGACGAAGTTTCTTTAAGGGGAGAGGGTGTAAGGCCCTCGAATTTTGTTGTATTACTTTATACGTGTAAATAATTCTTGCTTGTGTATGCATAGAATGTACATATCTACGTACGTATTAACTAGTTATACTTATGTGTGCATGTGTATAAATAGATTATAATATTGCTTGAATTGCATGGTGGTAGTGTGTACATGATAGTATATATGCATGTATATATAGTATAAGTTAAGCATGGTTCCTGCATATTTTAAGTTCTGGCTGAAGGGCCAAATTGGCGTCAACATGGATGGACGTCCATGATGAGTCAGCGTCCACCTCGATGGACGCCAATACTTAAATAAACGGCCAAGTATGTGGACGTTAATATCTCTGACCTGCATGCATTGCAGACTCGGAATTCGGGGGCAAGCAAGCCCAGCCATTGGGGAGAAGTCCCCAACGGCTATCAGGCATCCCATCACACTCTCCGGGGTTCCCCAAACCCCTCTCCTATAAACCAAACCCCCTTCTGCACCAGAAGAGTTCTTTTGGCTCTTTGCAAGGAGAAGAGAGAAACCCTAGCTTCTGTGAGAAAACCAGACTTTGCATGCTCTGATCCGACAACTTGGAGCTTCATCCGGCGATCCCTTGCAACTGGAGGCCAGAGTGGACCAAGGAGAAGGCTTCCCCGACCCCAGCTTGCTGTGGAGGTCGACCAAGAACCGGAGGAGTGGTGTTTTGGAGACTTTTTGGGATTGCCCAAGGAGAGCTTCAACGACACATTTGACCCCTTTGGAGGTTTTGTGAGAGGCAAGTAACCCATACATTTCGTCCATGTATGAGTCTAGTAGGGTTTTACCATTTTTACAGATTTTCCTCGTGTCCTGGATCCTCATACTTCTCCTTCTTTTGGAGCTCGGGTCTGTGTTTTGCACAGACCTGAACTTGACGGCAAGACCCCTTGCTGTTAATATCTTCAATTAACGGCCAACGATATTGCCGCTAAGCTCCATTAACGGCCAGACTGTGCCGTTAAGTTCTTCAGGGCAGAACAGTAAGCTGTTCTCCCTTGTATACGATTTATTTTTCGAAGTGTTTTCGCATGAGGATATAAAGTAATTGTTGTATGTTATGTGAAATAGATACAGTGATGTGTGGGGGAAATTTCTTGTGCATTTGTGGATGGTAGGAGTTATTAGTTTTATTAAAATACATGTTGGAAGAAATGGTTGTACATATCTATCTACTGTTCACATGATCCGTGAAGAATTCGAGTGCCAAAATTTTTATAAACCATGTGTATGTGTCAGTCTATGCTCTGCAAATTTTGGAATTTTTCTAAGAGCATGTGATTTACTGAAATTTCTGTTTTAAAAACTAGAAAACTTGCGTAGGATTTGTAAAATTTACAGTAAATCATGTGATGTGCTATAAATCCGGAGAAAAGTTTTGTAATGATGTGTATGTTAGGTTCAGAGCTGTGAGCTGTCAAACTGGATATTCATGTTATGTTCTATGACAAATTGAATTATGAATGGCATGCAACTGAATGTTTTAATTTCTGTAAATGCAATATGACTCAGAAAAATCTGGAAATTTGTATGTGAGGTCCTAAACCTGCAAACAGTGCGTGGTTAAATTTTCATGTTATTTGGATGACTGTAGGGTGTATTATGAATTTTCCATATGAAAACAAGTAAATTACTCATGCTATCATGAAATGGATTGATATGTGCCTCTCAACCTGGTTAATGTAAATTATTGGATGTCTGATTCTGCCATCAGTAGTATCTTTTTAGAAAGACAGAACCATGGTAAATAAGAGAATGTAAACCATGTGTAACCCGTGTGTTAAAAAATCGGAATGTGTAATGTGGTAAAAGTGTGTGCCATGTGTGACACTGCTTCCATAGAGGGCCGTGGAACCGTACCATGGAAAAGTCCCCATGGGAAGGTTCAATGTGTTAAGATCCTAAGGGCATTAGGATGAAATCCTAGAGGTGGACAAGTACCACTGGTTAGGGTGGAGACTTGTTCTCCCGGTCTGCGCAGTCCAAGAGTCGTCACTGTATTGCCTAGATGACGTCTATGTGCATGTGTTATGTGATGTGTCCTTCTAATGGTGGTTTGGACTATGTGTCACGGCACTAAATGTGAAATGTAAATGTGATTATGTGTAAATTATGTAGTGTGAATATGTGTAAATGTGCAATGTGTAAAAGGGAACTATGTGAATGAGTAATTGTGTAAACATGTGAAACCATTATGTTAAATTGTGAAATTGTGGCCCATGATATGTTAATGTGAAATTATGTTATGACAGCAACCTAAAGGTGTTTATAAGAATGTTTTATGTGTGTAAAATGCGTAGAATCCATGCTAAGAGCATTTCTTGCATATGTGTGAACAATTCCATGTTTAATTGCTATCGTGTTATAATCAATTGGAATTATAGCTCTCGCAATAGGATGTGAATTGCTAAGTATGTCAAAACAGCAACCTTAATGTGTATGAAATGATAAATTGCATGTGCAAGAATGTGTAGAAACCATGATAGGAATGTTTCCTTTTATGTAGGCAAGAATCCCATGTGTGGTTGCTTCCATGCTGTAGCTTGATTTGAAATATAGCTTTCATGTGATTGAATGAGTAGAAAGCATGTGATAGGATATTTATTTTGGAATGGTTTAAATCATGTACCATGTGTTTTAAATTTTGTAGAATTGTCATGATAGGTTGTCTTTTATCAATGTCCAAGCCTGCTATTTTTGCTTTGTAAATTGAAATAAAAACCTACTGTGATATATGCATGTATGAGGTGTGTGGTGTGATTTGCTGAGTCTTTTAGACTCATTCCTTGCTTCGGCGTACAGGTTTAGTTGGTGACCCTACATCATTAGAGGAGACCGTGGAGAGTGACTCCGAGCGTGGCGAGTAGCCTGGTGGAGTCGTCATCGTGACATTTTGCTTTCATTGTATGTAATTGAGGCATTGTAATGAAACTATTATGTAATTTGTGGACAACTATGTATTTGAATTTAGTACTTCATTATGTGAACTTTAGTTATCTTAAATTGTCATTTGAATCATGTATGTTAAATGTGGATGATGAAATGAAGACAAGTAGTTCTTTTACTTCCGCTACTCTGTATTTATATTTATGAGCATCTCAATCATATTTTATTGTTTGGGTAAATGCCCCACTGTGATAACGTTCACTATACCGACGTGGCTTGGTATAACCGTACCGGTATAATGAGGGTCGTCACAGTAACAAACCTCCACAACAATGAAAGTGAATCGGGCTGCCAATCCAGAGGCCAACATGCATACAAGTGGGTCTGTCTCCTTTGCGACCCATCAGTCCAGATTGGTAAGTCATATGTCCATTTGTGATATGTTTTATTCATATGGGTACTCATTTATGTCATGTTTTTATGTGAAATAGGAAAAGGAGCTAAAATGGCCTCCGACATTTCTCGAGGTGTTTGATAAGACACATAAGAAAAAGGGGACGGATCAGTACATTAGCGACAGTGCCCGAGAGGTTGCGGTAAGTATTTACAAGGTATTCACTATTTAATTTTTTCTCGTTACAGATTAATATTACATTGTCAAATTTTTTATTTTTTTTGCAGGAGTCATATAGCCAACAGATGACAGAGAAGTACGCCGGGGAGGAGGAGCAGCCACAGTTAGATCCTGAGGTATGGGTTGCAGCATCTGGTGCCCCAAAGAAAGGCCATGTGTATGGTTTTGGGCACAGTATGGACACGAGCAAGGTGTTATCTGGCGCCTCGAGTTCAGCCTCACAGACTAGTGCACGGTCAGGGCGATGAGTGTGACTTGTGAAAACTGACAGAGTTCAATTCAAACTCTCGATTTGAGCTCGACGCTCAAATTCACATTAAGTAAGTTAGTTTAGTTTAAAAATGAAGAACTTAGGTTTTGGGGTCCAAAATTAGAAATACTAATCCGATTGACCTCTGGTTTTTTTCCAGCACGGCCAGGGCGATGGTTGTGACTTGTGGAAACTGACGGAGTTCAATTCAGACTCTCGGTTTGAGCTCGACGCTCAAATTCATCTTAAGCAAGTTAGTTTAGTTTAAAAATGAAGAACTTAGGTTTGGGGGTCCAAAATTAGAAATACTAATCCGACTGGCCTCTGGTTTTTTCCAACACGGCCAGGGCGATGGTTGTGAGTTGTGGAAATAGACGGAGTTCAGTTCGGACTCCCGGTTTGAGCTCGACACTCAAATTCATTTTTAAGCAAGTTAGTTTAGTTTAGTTTTGTTTTAAAAGGAAGAACTTAGCTAGGTTTGGGGGTCCAAAATTAGAAATACTAATCCAATCGACCTTCGATTTGTTCCAGCACGGTCGGGGCGGTGAGTGTGACTTGTGGAAACTGACGGAGTTCAATTCGGACTCCTGATTTGAGCTCGAAGCTCAAATTCACATTAAGCAAGTTAGTTTAGTTTAAAAATGAAGAACTTAGGTTTGGAGATCCAAAATTAGAAATACTAATCTGATTGGCCTTCGGTTGTTTCCAGTACGGCTAGGGCGATGGTTGTGACTTGTGAAAACTGACAGAGTTCAATTCAGACGCCCAGTTTGAGCTCGATGCTCAAATTGACATTAAGCTAGTTAATTTAGTTTAAAAGTCAGTGAATAAAATCTAAAAATTTAAATAATTTATTGCTTATAGTAGTATTTAATTTTAACTTATTATTATTATATATCTATTGTAGATTCCTTCATCGAGTGGCGTGGGAGGAGACGAGCACGAGGACGAGGATTCATGATTTTCATTTCATTGTTATTATTGTTGTGGACATTTTTATTATTATTGTGTTGTAGACATTTATTATTGTTGTGGACATTTTATAGTTTTTATTTACACAGGTTATTTTGTTAATATATATATATTAAAAAATAATTAAAAATATAGAGACCGATTAGTGACCGAAAAGATTCGATCACTATTTCGATCACTAAAAGAGTGACCGACTAGTGACCATAACACATCGGTCGCTATCAGCGACTGACAATGTCAGTCACTAATCAGTCTCTCATATAGTGATCGATTAGTGACCGAATATTTTCGGTCACTGATAGCGACTAACAGTATTCGGTCACTAATGCAGTGACTAAATTAGTGACCGTCATAGTGACTGAATGTGTTCAGTCACTATTCGATGACTATTTTAATGAACGAAATAGCGACTGAAGTGTTCGGTCGCTGATAACGACTATCAGCAACCGAAGAATTTTGGTCACTAATCGGTCACTATTAGCGACTAATTAGTGACTGACAGTTTTCGGTCACAGATTTGTAACCAAAAATTCTTCACCGATAATTTCGGTCTCTGGATCCTTTAGTGACTGAATAGTGACCGAATAGAGACCGAAATTGTCAGTCTCTAAATGCGTTTTTTTTCTTGTAGTGAAAATATTAATAATCAATAAAGTATATCAGAGAGGAGTGAGTAGACGGAGTCAAAATTTTCAACATACAATATAGAGACACATAGTAAGTGATCACCTAAGTGCGATCAAACATTCACAGACTGTCCAAACTAGACAATTCATGACTTTGAGTTAGATATATACATTCTTATCAAATAAATGAGAACATACACATCAATCCCAAAGTCTTGAATGGGAAGGTTCATTGACACGGACTTAACATGCTCTCTTGAGGTGCGTGTAGTGTTAGGTTGCACCCACGCACCTCAACTCACATAGAACACTCCAAAGTATTTAAATAACATTAAATAAAAAAAATCTCATTGATATGCATACATAGAACGAATTAAGCGACATTTTATTTATAAACATTCAAATAAAGAACTTCAAACATATATCAATAAATTAAAGAACATCTAATTAACTCATTATTAGTGCAACACTGACCTTAACATAACATCAAATAATAAAGATATTGATGCAACATTGACATTAACACTATAAATGGTATAATAAATCGAAGTAAAAGAATAACACCTTTTTTTTTTGTTTTTTTTTTAAATCAATGCCCGTGCATTGCAAGGGACTTTCAACTATAGTTTATATATGACACACATAAAAGTGTGTGTGTATGTGTGTGTGTGTTATATACATATATATAATGGAGGGGGAAGAGGTCGGCGGGGTGGGGGGTGTGCAGGAGGGGGAAGAGGAGGAGGAAGGTAGAGTGGGGGGGGGGGGGGGCATAAGAAAGGGAGGACGAAGGCGGGGTGGGGGGTGCACAAGAAGGGGAAGGGAATAGGGAGGCCGGTGGCGTGGGGGTGCGGAGGAGGGGGACGGGGATGGGGAGGCCAGAAAGGTGGGGGGATGCATACAAGGGGGAGGAGAAGGAGGCCAGCAGGGTGGGGAGGTGAGCAAAAGGGGGACGATGACGGGAGGGCAGCGGCGAGGCGTGAGGGAGTGGCAGTGAACTGGGGGGGGGGTGGGCGGGAGGGGGAGGGGGTGGCAGGAGTGAGGGTTACCTGTGGTAGCGGAAGTGGCGGCGGCGCAGGTCACGGAAATAGCGGCGACACTGGTGGAGCAAGTGTAGGCGGAGGCAACATTAGTCGCAGAGGCGACAATGGCCAGAGGAGTTGTCCCCCCCCCCCGTCTGAGGAGAAGAGAGAGAGAGAGAAGAGAGAGAGAGAGAGAGAGAGAGAGAGAGGTTTGGGGACGAAGGTGGATGGGAAATAGGGGATTTTTCGGTGAAACTTTCCGACTGAAATTATTTTGTCAGAAATTCAGTCAGCATTGCCGATGGTTTCTTCGACGAAATTTTCGAGGAATCATTGCCATCGGTAATCTAACATTTTCTTGTGGTGCTAGCAATTTCGTTGTTAATGCTGGCTTGATTTACACATCTCTTAGTTGAGGTAGATTTGACATGTCAATGTTAAGATTGGTTGAATGTTATGCTAATATATAGCCTCTTATACATCTCCTTACTATAAACTGACGATACATATCGAAATATCGGCTCTCTCTTGTAGGCTATTATTGCACATGTATGTTTGCAAGGAATCTTTAGAAGTTGCCACTGGCCACAGTTGCAAAATTGATGGTGTAGGTCAACATCGCATGTCCTAACATTTTTAATGACTTCATGCACATTTTTGTCTGATTCCCATACTGTTAAGCTTCTTCTATCATTTAGATTCTAAGCGATAACATTTTGCACTTTCAGCAAAATAGATGGTTCTATATATGACTCATGAAGATCTTTCCTCTTGGTGGCTATATCCATGATTTAGACTCTAATTTTGTCGACTATCTGAAGAATGGGCAGAGTTCGTGCCTCATGTATGCAAGCATTGAACAACTCAGTAAGATTGGAGTACATCTCACCAAATTTGTGATGAAGTGACTGGTGGTTAATGTAACTATTGTAAAGCTTTAAGGTAAGACTTTGAAGTCATTAAAGTATATATGACAGTAAGTTAAAGTATGTCGAACTTAAAGTTCATAGCTTACATAACTTAAAATATAAATTCAAAGGTGTTAAAATAAGAGTTCAAAGTCATTAAGATATGTATGATATTGAGTTAAAGTGTGTGGGACTTAAAGTTACTATTGACATGACTTAAAATCTAAATTCGAAGGTGTTAAAGTAAGAGTTTGAAGTTGTTAAAATATACGTGATGATGAGTTAAAGTGTGTGACTTAAAGTAACTGTTGACATGACTTAAAGTGTAAGTTTGAAGGTTTTAAGGTAAGAGTTGAAAAATTTTAAACTAACATTTACATATGCGATAGATTGTGTAACATAGAAGGTTAAAACAAAACTGTAAACTATTAAAGTCTGTAAGATGTGTAAATGGTTAAATAGAGAAGGCCAACCTCTATCCCGAGAGGAGAGTGTGTGCCATGGTCAACATAATTTGAAGCACCTATTGTTTAGCTTTTGAAGATTGCAGTTCTATTGCACTCATTGTTGCTGCATATTCATGTTCAGTTACAGCATGAGCAATTCTCTTAAGGATTTTGATAAGAAACTTCTTCATTAGGAGGTTATACTTTCTTGCAACTTGGTCGTTGAAATTATGAGGGATGTGATGGAACTAATAGGCATGGTGATCGTTTGGGAATATTTCTAGAACTTCTTCCTTTAGACTCTTTCCCCTATCTGAGATGAGGACAAATGTTCTATCTAATTGAAGTGCTTTCTTGACGTTTTTAAGAAATCAAAGCCAGTTATCACGAGTTTCTGTATTAGCTATGGCATATGCTATGGTGCAGAGCTCATTGTTGCCGTTTAAAATATTGGTTGCAAGTATTACTCTCTGTATTTTATGTTTGATATGAGTTATATCTAGGAAGAGCATGGGTCTACATCTAACTTCATATCTATATTGACATGCACCAAAGCGCAAGAAACAAGAAGTCCCATCACGATAAGTGCACCTTATAGCCATCTTCCCCATTCGTCGTCTATTGTCAATCAAACAGAACAAAAAAATAAATAGTGTTTATGTAGTAGATCTGACGAACAAAAATATAGATATGTAAGAATATAGTGACTTAGTGAACTTGGAGTTAGCGCTAAGTCCCCCACAAGAAACCACCGATGTCTCAGTTGATAAGAGAATTGTCGGAGTTCCGAAACAAGAAGATCTTTGATTGAGTAGAAGACAACTCATATAAGATAGAGAGCCAAACAAAGGGAAGACGAGTGAACATTTATATGGAAGAACAAAATCGAAAAATGAAATAAATGATCGCCAACAAATGAACATAAATTATCCTTCCAAGATTGATTATTAAAACCCATCGGGACTATTTGCTGCATCTTTTCTTGATAGGGACTAAGAAATAAGTTCACCTACTACTAGAGACCCCTAATTATTATTTTTTTAAATATTCTATAATTTTGTGATGACAAGAGACGTGGAAGTGTTACTTTTGATGCATATACAAAAATAAATTAGAGATTTTCACCCAACTATATTTTAACAAAGGGCAAATTAATTAGGAGCCCCTATAAGATATTTGATTTATTTTATAGTCCTTGAGAGAGTTGTAACTCATTACATTAAATGTTATTCACTGTTACAGTTTACGTTAAGTCATGTTACAGCAAAGACATTCTTGTTACAGTCAGAAACTCTTAATTAATTTACCCTTTAACAAAATCAAATAAGCAAAAAAACTTTTTCTTTTCTCTTTTTCACATGCAAACGCCGGCCTCCACACATGATTATTAAATAACCCTAGAAGGCTGTTTGTTCTTTTCTTAGTGCACACCTTAGTGTGCACTAAGCATGGCACACCCATTAGGGTTGTGCCATTTGTCCCTTGAGGTTTATAATATGTTCCCCATCCAACTTTTTCAAACCCCAAAGGACAAATGGCACACCCCTAGTGGTGTGTCAAAGTTAGTGCACACCATAAGTGTGCACTAAGTATTTCTTTGTTTGTTCTTTTTTTAGTGCACACTTTGGTGTGCACTAAGCATGGCACACCCATTAGGGTTGTGCCATTTGTCCCTTGAGGTTTATAATATGTTCCCCATCCAACTTTTTCAAACTTCCATGCAACTTCCGAAGGCCAACCTTTCTTCCGTGAGTTCGTGCGTTCAAACTGCTTACCCTTTTGCGAGAAAGTTCCTTGCGGACGCATAGCGACCGACGGGAAGAAGACTGGCCACTCCCCGGAAGTTGTCAAGCTTAAAATCTATTCGAAGTAGGAAGCCAAGCCTCCCCCCCCCCCCCCCCCCAACCAGACTCTATATAAGGAGGTCTTGGAAGAGCAGCGCAACCAGCGTCTGAGAGAGAGAGACCCAGTACTGGAGAGGTGACAGGCAAGCAGGCGATCGATCGAGGACGAAGACAGGCAGATAGAGGGAGGGGCTTCGGAGATCTAGAGGAGGAAGACCATGGCAGCCACCACCCCGAAGCACACACAGACGGTGGAGGGGTGGGCAGCCCACGACGCCACGGGGAGATAACCCCCTTCGTCTTCAAGAGAAGGTAATTAAAGAGAACGCGATGCCTCACATGCATCTTTCCTTCATAGATACGTTCAGTGTTGAACCTTTTTCTCTATCTTTTCTTCCCCGTCTCCCTTCTGATGGGTTCTACAACTCGGCTACTCCTTTTCTTTTCTTCCATGTCTCCCTTTCTGATGGGCTCTACTCTTCAGTCGCCGCTGTGCTTAACTTCTGCTTCTGCATCAACATGTGGCTTCCACCCATGCGGGTGATGTGTTAAGGGTGGAGCTTTTTAGCCATTGATCTGACGCTTGACGATCTTGGAACAGGGAGAACGGGGAGGACGATGTGACGATAAAGATCCTGTACTGCGGAATGTGCCACACCGACCTCCATCAAGCTCGCAACGACTGGGGCATCACCATGTACCCCATCGTCCCCGGGTGCGTCCTCCCTTCCCCTTCCTCTGCTCTTCCCCATTCCCACCCCCCGGCTATTCGCTTCCTGTGTGTCCGGGGGTTGATGACTGCATCTTCTTCTTCAACATCCACCCTTGCTTGCGAAATTTTAAGCGGACGGTGGAGGATGTAGTACTGTTAGTGCCGTATTTTCCTCCTCCAGCACTGACTACTCTCGCGCGTTCAAACAGAGAAAAAGACACGAATAAAGTAGTGGTTGGGGAACGGCGAAAAAGTAGAGGTCTGGAGTTATTTTGTTTTGGTAAGTATGAATAAAAATTCAACTAAGTGATGGGATAAATTATTCATGCACCCACTCAAATAAAAAAATGGATGGAGGAATTATGCTATCCAGTGGGGATTGACAACGACGTGTGTTATCGTTTCTTCTCTCTGAGTCTCAATCCACTTTTTAAGTTAAAAGAAAAATATATACATAACAAATGGTGATGAAATTATAAATCGTGGAGCACAATCTACAATGGGGTATATGTGATAATATAAGAAGATAGGTGTATAAAATGAGATATAGAATATTCAAAGAGCATTGATGTTATCATCCATTCCAGAACAGAGAAGACAGCTCATTGACAGATGATTTGTTTATTCTGACCCGGCGCCAGAAAAAAGAAAAAGACAGCTACCCTATTTACAGACATGTACGATCCCCCGGGGGTGTTTATGTTTCCGTCGTGGAACTCAAAATTTGATTTCGATTCCATATCATGTTTGCAGTTCCACCGTATCGAACTGTGTCTCAGCGGAAGGGCAATTCTTTGGCACGGTCGATTTTTTTATTATTTTTTTTCCTTTCCATCGTATTGTTTGTCCCCCGCTGTCTCTCTCTCTCTCTCTCTTCTCCTTCATCGTACTTTCATCACTGAGGAGGAGGAAGAGCATCGCTACTGTTGTCGCTAGCCACTGCCTCCCTCCCTTCTTCCCCTACTTGTGCTGCATCCTGGAGAGGAGGAGTGCCGTCATCGCCCTCGCGAGAGAAGGGGAGGGTACGGGGGGGTGAGATAGGGGAGGAGGGGGCCGAGGGAGAGACGAAAGGGGAGGGGTGACCAAAGCGGAGGGCGAGACGTGTGGGGAGGAGGGGGGGGGGGTGGGGAGGCGCGATAAAGAGGGGGAGGTAGGAGGAGGGGTCCGGAGGCGTTCGGGGGAGATGAAGGGGTTTCGCCTCGGTATATGATGTGTCATACATATTCAAGAGAAATTCGAGTGTGTGTATTACAGCGATTCGACGAACCTTGTTCAATACAAAATATTAAAATTCAGGGGTCAATGACCTAAATTATTAACTCGGTCGAATGATGTAAATTAAATAAGTTGACTTAGTTTTTAGTGATTTTTTATTGTTTTTCAGGTTTTTATTTTCAATGGTTTCTGCACAAAAATTTTCAACTGATTTTTATACTTATATTTGTCTGTTAATGCATAGCTATGTTTAACTATTTTTCAGTGTTTTATCACTGATTTATTTTCACTGTTTTTTCATTGATTTTGTTTCCATTATTTTTCTCACTGTTTTCTACTTTCACTATCTTTTCACAGTTTTTTACTGTCACTATTTTTCTCATTAATTTTTATTCTTACTGATTTTTATTTTCATTGATTTTCCCACTAATCTTTATTCTCACTGTTTTTTACTTTTACTTTTTTTCACAGATTTTTATCGTCATTCTTTTTCTCACTAATTTTTATTCTTACTAATTTTTATTTTCACTAATTTTCTCACTACTCTTTATTCTCACTGATTTTTTTAGTATTTTTCTTACTAATATTTATTTTCACTGTTTTTCTCACTGATGTTTATTTTTATTAGTCACTATTTTTTATTTTCACTATTTTCTCACTAATTTTTATTCTCACTAATTTTTGTTTTTACTGTTTTTCTCAATAATATTTATTTTCACTGTTTTCCTAGCTGTTTTTTATTTTCACTTTTTTTTCTTACTGATTTTTTTACTATTTTCTCACTGATTTTTATACTATACTTTCTGAATATGGATGTAAGAAGTTAACTCTAGTTGTCTTACCATGTGAATAATCTTTTAGAAAATAAATTTGGATGTTGTGATATAAGATGCTGTTAAAAGTCTAAAAATTTAAAAGTCTAAAATATTTTTTTTATTTTTTAACTTCAGATTTCTAGCTCTCTAAATTTAATTTGATCAATTCACAATTCTCTACTTGTCAAAAGACTAAAAATCTATAGCCGAAATAATAAGACAAGTTTAAAAATCTATGTCCCAATAATAAGTTGCTAGAAAATTAACAAGAATTAATTGCCCCAAAACAGTCCAAAAATCCCAAATCGTGAACCAAAATGAATTGGTTAGATTTGGTTTATAGGCATTTCGGTTTGATTGATTTATAGTTCGATTCTAAATTTGAATCGACTTAGTTTGATTAAAGTTGAAAATAACTTTTAACCTAACTAAACCATGTTCTGGCGCCCTACCCTCATATTAAAATTATACAAACATTCTTTTAGAAAGTTTAGTACTATATATCGCAACTCTATTGAAAGAGAAATACCTGATATGCAAGAAATGATGATTTAATAACATGGAGTTGAGACCAGATATGAATGTCATATGATTACTGTCATATTTTTGAAATTTGCCACCTCATGTAAACTAAGTACTTGAAAAATATACCTGTCATGTCACTATTTTACTACCACACATGTGAGTATGTTGCAACATATATATTGCTCCATGGTCTTGCACTTTGTAGCGTAGAGCACATGACCTGCCCACCTCACGGGTGGGTGATCCTATGTTGGATTATGATCTGTCATCGGAGTCTCATCACATATCTTGACGTGATCGATGGACGGTTGAATAGAAGGTGGATGTACGCACACATCACTACTCGCCAAGGTGCAACGCCAAGGAAAAATGTGCTGCACTCTCTTGTCATTTTTCGCGAGGAAAGCAGAATCCCGAGCCTCTGACACGGAACACCCCCGCTTTGGCCATTTTTGTACACCCCCGCTTAATGGCTTCCGTGCGCCCGCCCATCCGCCCGCGCGCGGCCACCTGAGTTTTATCTTTTGGGCCACCATGTGACGCGATATATTAGTTTACAAAATCTTTAGATCTATGTCATATGTCAGATTTCATAACAGGGTAATGTAATTTGATTATGGACTAATTAAGAGAGAAATAATTGATAAAAAAGACTAAAAGATAAATATTCATTATAAGAACAATCTTATAAATTTATTAAATGGAGAGTCCAAAAATAAGAAATAAAAAAAAGTGTTGTTATATAATGGGTCTGAAGTGGAGGTCTTCAGAGGAAACGATAAGTTTATTGATTAAGATACATTCCTTTGATCCAGGCACGAGATCACGGGGGTGATCACAAAGTTGGGAAGCAACGTGACCAGGTTCAAGCTCGGGGACCGCGTGGGTGTGGGATGCCTCGCCGCCTCCTGCCTCGACTGCGACTTCTGCAAGAATTCGGAGGAGAATTACTGCGACAAAGTCCAGTTCACCTACAACGGCATCTTCTGGGACGGCAGCATCACCTACGGCGGCTACTCCACCATGCTCGTCGCCAACCAGAGGTATCCCCACAGCCATGGCGGGAAGCTAATTAATTAATTAAGGTCTCTGCACAGAGAGAGAGAGAGAGAGAGAGAGAGAGCGCTAACACCTTGGGCAACCTTTGCTCTCAATCTCTGATTAGCATTTGCATGAGTGGTGCCCCAGATACGTCGTCCACATCCCGGACAGCCTGCCGCTGGACTCGGCGGCGCCGCTGCTCTGCGCCGGGATCACCGTGTTCAGCCCCATGAAGCGCCACAACATGCTCCAGCCGGGGAAGAAGCTGGGGGTCGTCGGCCTGGGCGGCCTCGGACACGTCGCCGTCAAGTTCGGCAAGGCCTTCGGCCTTCATGTGACGGTCATCAGTACCTCTCCTTCCAAGAGGGAGGAGGCCAGGCGCCGCTTCGGCGCCGACGACTTCCTTGTGAGCACCGACAGAGAGCAGATGCAGGTAAAACGTGCACCATGCATGCAATGACGGATCTACGTGAATGAATTCTAGGAGGGTTATTGTGATGTCATTAGAATTTTTAAACAATTTTTTATTTATTTCAAAATTTTAGTTTTAAAAAGACCAAAACTCTTATAAATGACCCCACATATATAGCAGCTTAAACCGTACGTATTTTGGCTTATTTATATTCGGATGATCGACTTCGCTCCACAAAAATTAATTTTTGATGAATGGATCACTCCACCACACCAGCTACAACTTAATTAGTAGTACGGATCACTGAAGGTGAACGTTATCAACTACTCTTTGCATGGGCAGGCAGCGGCTCGGAGTTTGGACTTTATCATCGACACGGTGTCTTCTAAGCACTCGTTGGGACCCGAGCTCGACCTGCTCAAAGTGAGCGGGACGCTGGTGCTCGTGGGCGCGCCTGATAAGCCCGTGGATCTCCCTTCCTTCCCTCTCATCTTCGGTGAGGAGGACATTACACTGAACCCGCCTGATAAGCGGACTTCACCATATAGACTACGTACTCCCTTCCCTTACTTGTGTGTGTGTGTTTGTTCGCTGTGTAGGGAAACGAGTAGTGGCGGGGAGCGTGATCGGTGGGATGAGGGAGACGCAGGAGATGATGGATCTGTGCGGCAAGCACAACGTCACCTGCGACATCGAGGTCGTGTCGCCCGACCGCATCAACGAAGCCATGGAGAGGCTCGCCAGGAACGACGTCCGCTACCGGTTTGTGATCGACATAGCCGGCAGGTCCAAGCTCTGAAGAACGAAGAGCTCATGCTGGTGTGGAATGACCTGCATGTGAACCTTCTCTGCTAAGTTCTATATGCATATTTGCGGTGAGCCGCCCACCTCGGATATCCTTCTGTAATCTCTTTGTTAATTTTATCACGCTGCCATTCGCCTCTAAGATATTGTTCTATTCGCTTGTGGTTGCCTTGGAAAAGGAGTGACGTAGGAAATTTTCAATAGAAAAGGGGTTACGTTGGAATTTTTAAGCGGAGAGTTTATTATCGAAAAGCGATGGAAATGAGACAATAGATTCTGGTAAGAAGGCAAACATATAATAAGCTAGTTTTTTTCTCTATCCATAATTTCACCTTAAAAGGGGTACATATGCGGAAAAAAACCCAAAATTTTTCCATACACATGCCTGTATATTTTTTAATCAAACTCATATTTAAGAGAAGTCTAAAGACTAGTGCGCTAAAAAAAAGTCCCGAAATTATAGTTCATATGTATATGTACGTTGCATCTGAAAGTGAGCTCATGTATGTATGTATGGTCAGGCGGCCGCATGGTCGGCAGGCCAAACCAAAAGCGAACGGCCTAGTTTGGTAGACAGCAAGTCCGATTTGTATTGAGAAATTAAGTGCCCAACTCAAAGTCATCTCAATTTTGATCGGATCTGCTTCATTACTCTTTTTTTTTATATTAAGTGGTGTGGTGGTTTATAAGACCACCACCCAACTGACATGAGAAACCCGTGTTCGACTCTCAGAAAACCTCCTGGAAAAACCCCCTGTGGAAGCGCCGCTCCCTTGCCTAAAATCTTTTTTGTATTATATCCTGAAAACACCTCCTGCATCGAAGCGCATCCTCGAGACCCTGCCGCCTTGGTGTGCTTGGGGTGCCCAGCCACTCAATTTGATTCATTACTCAAATAAGTGTCATACCATTTTTTTAAACTATAATATTATATTTTTCAAATATTATATATGCCTTGGTTAGAACCGCAGTCGTGTTAGATAGATCTGATTTTCCAACGCTAGATTGGATTATATGCATATGTCATAGATGGGTCAGATCCAAGATGAAATATGTCGACCGTTCGCACCATTTCGTAAGGTTGTTTACAACAAGTATATATGCCCATTTTTTCAGCTACGGCTACCGTGTTCACAACCGATAAGTTTGATATGTCCTAACATATAAAACAAGAATAGGTGCAGCCTATAATATATATATTATATATATATATATTATATATATATATATATCTGTAACTATATATTAGAAGTGACACTTTTTCTTTTCGTCCGATTCAACCTTCACTTAGACTGGGTCATTCTTTAACATTCCCTTGAAGCGTACATTTGCTGAGCCTTTCCCGGTTCAACCTTCACTTAGACCGGGTCATTCTTTAACATTCCCCTGAAACGTACATTTGTTGAGCCTTTCTCGTGAAATGTAAAACCGTAGCCAGGCTCGCTCTCCTGTAATTTGAATTTGACCTTTATTTTTCCTCGGTAGGAAATAGAAACGTTGCAACAAATGTTACGGTGTTAAATGTAAGAAACGTACAAATTAAAATTGTGATGTCTTTTAGATTAGCCTTCCCTTGTTTAGCCAAGCTCCCCCTCCTGCAGTTTTATTTGCCCTTTAGTTTTAGATTAGATGACCGTAACATAGACTTGTAGAGCACAGGGAGAACGACAGAGCACAAGGAGGAATTGCATAGCTTAGGGGTCACAAGAATTGCAAAGCGAGGGAATATTGTTCACTCACTGTTTCTAAGGTATCCATTCCAACCTTCTCATGTACTCCATTGCTTATTTTTTTATTTTACAAAATATGAAAAATAGTTGAGAGGAAGAAGAGATGCAGTAAGATTACAGAGCAAGAAACGTAGAAGCATCCTAATCTGTATGTCCAATATTTAGAACATGATTACTAGAATGCAATTGAAATTGGAATAACAACCAAGTATTTGAGATTATTAAAACTTTGAATGGAATGATGATGCTTACTGCTATACAGCGTAGACTGGGTCATATTGGAGAAACTATAATTTAAGATCTATTGCTTTTGGAGGCATCCGTTTATGAAAAATGTGGACCGAAGAACCAGTAAAATATTAGAGTGATGTAAAAGAATGGTATATGAGCATAGAAGATGCAAGGATCTGAAATATGTCTTTTCTGTCAATTTGGCATCATAGAAAGAAACAAACATAGATTTTTTTTCTTTTTTTAACTTATCTGTCTGGAGACAAACACTTGCTCTCAAAGCGGATATCTGTGATTTGGATGCCCTTTGAAGCAGCTTTGCGCATATCATATATGGTGAGCCCAGCGACGATACTCCTGGCTGAGGGCGCAAGCCTCGCAGCAGAAGTGGAGGAGGTAGTCATGGATGGGCGCTTCCTCCAGGTTGTACTGCCCCCGTAGCCGCCCCCGGTAGAAGCACGAGTAGAGGCACGTCAGCCCCGTCAACCCCGGCAGCCTGTACGTTGCCACGCTCAGTCTGCAGCCTGCTCATCTCACCATCATCAGGTATATATGGTAATGGAGATTGGAAAGTTCAAGTCCATACAAGCCCATGACCCCATTGTTCCCTCTATATATCTATCAAGCATCAACAAGATGGATGAACAATGTGGGTAGGGGGAGGAGGGAGCCGATGGCATGAAACCCATCTCTCGATTCGAATCAGAAATATGGAATCTTGTTGTGTTTCCCTAGATGGGTAGTGATGGCGATATATCTTTCATGACTTACTCGAAAGCGAGTGTTCACAAATAGGGAGCGAGAATAGAGGAAGGGATGGTGGCCGGTTTATTGGTGTTTCCTCTGTCCACAATCTTCGCGATTTGCCCGAAGGTGATGCAGGGGCACACGAGGTGATCAAACCTACAACCAGAAGACAATACCCCACACTCGTCTTTAGGAAGAAAAAAGAGACAAAGTGTGCATCTATATATAGATCACATAAAAGTATTAGAGACAAATCAGAGAACATCCAGGATGGTGCAGCAGACATGAATGATCGGTGTTTCTTAGGCATTGATACAAACAACAGATGCTCACAGTCGTAACAGTGGCAGAGCTCGGTGGTCCACGATGTGGAGCTGTCCGGCTGCCGAATCCCCTGCATGCGGGCGGCCAGGTAGGGAGAGGAGTACTGGTGATGTTGCTGGCAGGGCGAGCCCGTTCAGTCACATGTCGCTTGTTCGGCCCCTAGGAGAAGGCGGGCGTGGAGACATGGGCTCCCGGCATGCGGTCCTGCAGCGGGAGACCGATGAGCGACAGGAGGTGTACCAATGGCCGTCTGCACGATGTGCTCGACCTTGGCCGCTAAGAAATCGGAGATCGGCCGATTGGTGTCTTGGATGGACGGCGAGGATGGGAAGCCCTCTCTGTTCTCTCCCTCTCCCTCTCCCTCTCCCTCTCCTTGTCTCCCTGACCACAGCGGAAAAGGCACCAGCGGCGACGGTAGTATTGGGGACTCAATTTGATTTTAGGGCATGGTGAAGAAAAGTCAAGAGGGGTACATGTCTACTGCGATTCTAAATTATTAGAGCCGTTGAAAGGGATGGGCACATGGGGTAAGTTTTTTTTTATATTATTTGATCTACCATTTTTTATCTTATTATTTTCAATGTTTCTATAATCTCTCTAGCATTTTTCATCTCTTCACTATTGATCATATTTAAATTTGTGTATATATGTACGAATTTGTGGTCATATGTTGTTGTTCATTTCAATCTTTGTTTTATGTTGATAGAGATGTTTCGGTCATAACCGCTTGAATGCATCCCTTGAACTTTTAAATAAATATGATCATTTAAATTAATCATACATCAATATACACATGAATTAATAAGATAGATGACTAAACATTCAATAATGTTTTCAAGAAGGAATTTTTTAAAAAAATTTGTGGTGCTTTTCCATGATATATTGTATAGTCATTTTGTTTTATGATTTTTTTTAAAACTATAACATAATATATTTTAATTTAAAAAATGAATCATGTAGTGATATCTTTGATTATTTATGTAACGACACAGAATCCGCATTACCAGTAAGTAACCAGTAACCCGAATTCTGACCCCTAAACCACGAGACAAGTTCGGAAGAGTAAAAAGTGAAAGTCCGAGGAGACTAATATAAGAAGATACACACCATGTAAAGCTATAAAATTCCACTATATGACATAACATGTACAACTCGAGTTCTGAGCAAGGTACAGAGTACAGGAGTACAACAAAAAGTACTACTCACTCAGCGCTAAGGAGCACCACACCGGAGTGGCTAGACTCACCTGGAACGGGAGTCGACGACGACCCACCTGAAAGGGAGGGGATGAGCTCAAGAAAAAGACCCAGTAGGGAAAAGTAACCCTACCGTAACAATTCTAAGTGCGGGAAGTAAAAAAACATAAAGTAATACACGTCGCACCACAACACAAAACTGTAAACCTCGCGGCTCAGTAACACACCTCCACACACACACACAGTAAGTAGGACTCAGCTAGGGTCTGGGCTCGGCGTCCCGTCACCACAGAGGCTCTCACCCCAGCCACTTGTGCACACTACAGACGCTCTCTCTCGCGTCTGGTCCACGACGGTTTTTTTCCCCCTACGCCTGACCCTAGCGGTAGGAAGGGGCTCCACGGAGACCGCTCGAAACCACCACAAGGAGTACGCACAGGACAGAGTCGCACTCGCGTCCTGGCTCACTAGCGTGACAACCACACGCTAGTCATCTAGACGAGTCGCACCCACGCCTAGGAAACACAACAGAAACGGCACGCGGTAACGCAACGCACGTACAACAGACGGAACACACTCACAACTCTGAACTCCTACAACAGGTGAACACCTCATGTCACAACTAATTACTCTTATGCACAGGCGGAGTCACACTCTAAGCCTGGCCAACATGTGTTATCAGGGCGGACATCACC
This sequence comes from Colocasia esculenta, assembly GCA_014218235.1. NCBI lineage: Eukaryota > Viridiplantae > Streptophyta > Magnoliopsida > Alismatales > Araceae > Colocasia > Colocasia esculenta. The sequence goes on from JACBKR010000720.1 coordinate 36,931, forward strand.
GTCAATCACCTTGAAACACAAAACCCAAGCCTGCTGGGACACAGGATATTAACGGCAATATCGATTGTCGCCAACATGAAGTAAACGACACTCATTGTAACGACCCTCTTCATACCGGTACGATTATACCAATCCCCATCGGTATAAAGGGCGTCGTCACAGTGGGACATGTACCCACACTAGTCGATAGTTGATATGTACCTGGATAGCATAGAGTACAGCGGAATAAATAAATAACTCAACTCTTACCCATCACCACCACCATTCCACAATCTAAATAGCGAAATAGAAAGACAATGTCCACATTAATACAAGATAAAAGAACTACATTGTCCAAATATTGTCCATACAATACCCTTTTCGTGCTAGGAAAAAAAAAAGAAAAGTACAACTAGTAACAGCTCCACAAAATAGTCTTCTAGTGACGATCCTCACCAGGCTCCTTCTAGACCCGATACCTGTCAACCTGTACGCCGAAGCAAGAGTGAGTCCAAAGACTCAGCAAGCAAACCGAAGTCTTAAACTTAACATGTCACAGTCTCAATATGGCATTAACATTAAGAGATGCACACTATCATCAAATCACGAAGGTACTCAAGGTCCTTACTCTCAACTAGCAATACATTTTATCTTCGTAGGAGCAACTTTAGTCTACCATAATTCTATTCTAAATCATGGGCATTACATCATACACATGCACTTATTTTATACACTAACATGTAGCAGATTCGTCCACACATTCTTTTAATCCATAGATTTTTCTACTACTAGAGCATACAATTGAGCGTAAAGAAAAGAACAAACTAGCACGATGACTACTTTCTTTTCACATAACCTTTTGTATTTATTTATACATTTAGTTGCTGTTTTAACATAAAAAAATCACATGCACAAGTTTCACATTTGTAGCACGACTTGAAAGTTAAAACATGGTGAAACCATTTAGCAATCCATGAGCACTTAAGTATGAATTCTTATACTAATGAGCCTTTCAACTAGCATGGAATCCAAATATTTTTCATGCATTTGCCATATTCATAATCAACCTTTGCAAACGTGAAAATCCTATTACATGCTCACTACCATTTCATTCACGTGAGAGCTATATATATATACATTCATCACAACATGATAGCAATTAACATGAGATTCTCATATGTTTGAAAAGGAAGTTCCTAATATGGATTCTACTCATTCTACACAGTGAAAACATCGTTTGGCACACATTTAGGTTGCTGTTTGGATATGCATTTAACACTTTCATGACATATATCATAAGTTTACAATCTAACACATTTATCCCACATGAGTGCACACTTACTCATTCACATGTTCAATTTTACACATTTGACATGTACACATGTTCACCTTACACAATTTACATTTCCACATCATTTACTCTTCCACTTTCACTTATCACGTATCACATCGATTGCACTTACCACGTGCATCATGGGCACTTACCACGTGCCATGTTCACATATTTCACACTTTTCATTTTTCATTGCTTAAACAATTTGCCATGACACATAGTCCTACCCACCAGTAGAGGACACTAACAAATATCTCATTCTCATATCTCTTTCACAACGCATACACATAACACGACTCATAATCACATACCCACCACCTAGGCAATACAGTGGTGAATCTTGGTACTGCGCAGACCGGGAGAAGCCCTCTCCACCATATTCCAGTGGTACTTGTCCACCTCCAGGATTTCCCTAATGCCTTTAGGACGAACTTTTCACACCTAGAGCTTTCCATAGGGACTTTTCTATGTACAGCTCTCGAGGCCCCTAGGGTAGCAGTTGTTGAACCACTCTATATTTTACCTTTTTATTTTGGTGATAATAAAATTTATGTTTAATTAATTATTATTAAAAATATTTAATATTATGTTTTTCTTAATAAATATAAATTTACATGATTAATTGAATATTAAATGTATTTATTAGCATGATTTTTCTAATAATAAATTAAATATCATGATTTTCTAATAATAATTTTATGACATTTTCTATAATGATTTGCACTAAACGATAAATGGATTCCATTCAATATATATATGGATTTCAGTTCGCAAAGTGCCATAAGGATCACTGTCATAAGGATTCACTCTCATAAGGATTCACTGCTATAAGGATTCACTCTCACATCGATTTGGTCCCATAAGATTTGATAATGATCTCATATCGATTTGGTCCCATAACGTTTGATAAGTGACTCTCACATCGATTTGGTCCCATAACGATTTGATAAGTGACTTTCATATCGATTTGGTCCCATAACGATTTGATAAGTGACTCCACATCGATTTGCTCTCATAACGATTCGCTCTCATAAGATTCGATAAGTGACTCTCATAAGGATTCCTTTGTAACTCACACAGACTCCTTTGTAAAAACTTGGATTCCTTTGTAAAACATGGATTCCTTTGTAACTCTCATAAGGATTTGATAAGTGAAACATGAATTCCTTTGTAAAACCAGACTCCTTTGTAAAACATGGATTCCTTGTAAAACATGGATTCCTTTGTAACTCTCATAAGGATTTGATAAGTGAAACATGGATTCCTTTGTAAACACAGACTTCTTTGTAAAAACATAGATTTCCTTTATATTTCAAAGTGCCTTTTGGCATCTAGTGAAAAAGTCAATATTCTTGATTTGCGTAATCCTCTATCTTTCTGACAGAAGATCTTTTTGCTTATCTTTCTAGATCTCTTCTCTCCTGCCAAAAAAGAGAGATTACTTACCACTTCTGGGTGGCATCAGGAAACATAAAGGTATGAGCCTTTTTGACAGAAACACTATTTTATCTAAACACTTTTTTCTATGCTTGCAGACCTCGTAGACCACAAATTATCAGAAGAAAGAGAAGATGAGCAACGGCTAGAACTCCAACGGATTTATTCAAATTGCTCATATAAAAGATGAAGCAAGGCTGAAGAAGAAGCATGAGCTTTCCTGAAGATTTTTTTCAAGAGTGTACAACCAGTGAGGAACCTGAACTCCAAATACACTCAAAGAAAAAGAGAGAAAGAGCCTGAGCCCAAGAAGAAGTGTTCAAGCATCTGAAGCACTGAAGCATTCAAGCTCCTTCTCCTCTCTTCTCTCTCTCTCTCTGTCTCTGTGCATCTTGTAAATCTGGGGGAGAGAGTCTTTTGCTGAGAGTTCTTGTAGTTTTTTTTTTGTTCCAACTCTCAGCTTTGTTCTTTCTTTTCTAAGAAAGACTACTGTCCAGCTGTAGGACTGTATACAGTGTCTAACCCAGCTAGGGGTTTGTGTCTAGCAGAACCGCACTGGGGTTTGTACCAAGAGGTTGGCTTCTTTACCTGTAAGAGAAGTGGGCTGCCTTCTTGCCCGGAAAGAGAAGAAGACCAGCTGGGGTGCTGGGTGTTGTAGTGTCCTTAAGGGGGACTGTACCCTTGGTTAGTGAAATCCCAGAGGTTGCTTGGGGACTGGACGTAGGACTTCCATGTGGGAAGGGCCGAACCAGGATAAATCTCTTGTGTTATTTGTGTGATTGTTTTTTTGCTTCCGCACTGCTACTCTTCATCACACTAAACTAACCAAACCTTCAAGTGTTAATTTCTGTGTTTAAGTTTCTATTTCAGATCTCAGAAAACCTATTCACCCCCCCTCTAGGTTAGCTTGCTGCCGTACCAAAAGGGCCAACAGCAGTGTCATTTTTGGCCCAATTATTACACATTACATTCGCTTAATCGTATTTCCACACATTATCCACATATTTTACTCATTCTGTTGAATCATTTATATGTTACATCCATAATTTCCACATGTCTCAGTTAACCTATCATGATACTACTATTAACAGGTTCACACATTCAGAAATTTACACTAATCACATTGGGAACACCCAATCATCCATAGTCATGATAACATGCATTAATAACTCATTTTTCACATGGAAATTCCACAGTTTAAGCTAATGTTACCCAAATCACCTTAAAATTTAACCACACACTGTTTGCAGGTTTCAGACTACTCATGCAAATTTTCATATTTTTCTGAACTACATAGAATTTACGGAAAATAAAACATTTATCTTCGTGCCACTAATAATTCAATTTAATATGGAACATAACATGAACGTCGAATTTGATGGTTCAAGTCCTGAACCCGTCATATACATGGTCTCAGGAAATTTTTCCTAGATTTATTGTACGACACACAATTTACTGTAATTTTTGAATAACCTATACATGACTTCTATTCTTATTGCAGAAAATGCAGTACATCACATGAACACAAAAAAATTCTCAAATTTGCAGGGCATGGACTGATGCATACATACATGGTTTAGAAAAATTATGGGATCAAAACTCCTTATGATTCATGTAAACAGTAGACTAACATATCCAAAATGATTGCTAACATACATTTCAATAAATCTAAAAATCTGCACCATCCACAGAAATGCGCAAACAATTTGCCACACACATCACATTAGCTATTTTACATAACATATAAAAATTACATTATATCCTCATACGTCAAAAGTCCGGAAATTAATTACTTAAGGCAGAACAGTTTACTGTTCTGCACTGAAGAACTTGGCGGCAGTGTCTGGCCGTTCATAGAGTTTGACGGCAAGACCGCTGGCGCCCCTGAGATCTTGGCGTCAAGGCATTGACGCCAAGTTCTTGTCTGTGCAATACATAGACCGAGCTCCAGGGATTTGGTGAATGTGGTTTCCAGGACTCGAGGAAAAATCCATAAAAACACTAAGACTCAAGGGGACATGTTTAGGGTTATGATCTAGGTTCACTTGCCTTTGAATAAATCTCCAAACGGATCTAATGGCCGGGGAAGCTCTCCTTGGGCAGTGCCAAGAAGCCTCCAAAACTCCTTTGCTCCGGTTCTAGGGGGTTGTAGGCCGCAGTCCAGTGCCTGGTGGTCTTCTCCTATGCTTGGACTTCCTTCTTGTCGAAGAAGATCGCCGGATCCAAGCCTCAGAACGCCGGATCTGAGCTCTCAAGTTCAAGTTTTCCTCACATTCCTGAGCTAGGGTTTCCTTTCTAGTAAAGAGCCAAGAGAGCTCTCTAGGTTGCAAGAGGGATGAGTTTTATAGATTAAGGGACAAGAGGGCTCGTGCAGGGCCGAAGGGACAGGTGAGAGCCGTTGGGGAGACATCTCCCCAATTAGAAGCCTGGCCCAATGAGTGTTCTCTGCGCTCTGTTGCGCACAGAAAATTAGGGATTTCGACGTCCACATCCATGGACGGCTACAATAGGGTTGGCGTCAGTCGATATGGACGCTGACATAACATGGGCGTCCATCCATGTTGACGCCAATACATTCTTCTGCCAGAACTCAGAATCATGTAGAACCATGCTTAATCTACTCATACATGCACATGAAACCTATGTAGTATAGTGTATACACCACTACACCATGTAAACATCTAATATTACTACCAATCCTACACATACATACATAAGTACATCAAGATAACAACACGCACATGAATATCTTCATACGCATACAAGGTAAAGTATAATATGTATATTACTACTCCGGGCAATCAATACATTTATACCTAGGCATACACAAACATACATGGATACACTAAGATAAGATGTACGTAGATTTCTACCTATGCATACACACACGGGTGTAGCATACTTCGTGTACATTATGCTTGAAATAGATGGATACAACATGCGCACCGGTAATTAGATTAACTTGCACAACTTTACCTAACATTGCTTAAGTACTATATGATGACCAAACTGTCCCCATAATAAATTTTCCATTTATTTATATATTAATTTTGATGATTAACAAAATAACACTAATGGATTACTTGAGCCTTAAGTACAGGAAATAAAAGAAAAATGAAAGTTCAAGACAATCTGGTAAGTCTCATCATTCTATCCAAGTCTTTGTATCGACTTCTTTGATAAGCAGAACGATTTCCTCTTTGACCGGAAAACTCAAATCAAATCGTTACCGTAACGATTTCTTTAGAACTCGCAACGACTCTCTAGCCGTAACGATTTCTTTAGACCTCATAACGATTTCTTTAGAACTCGCAACGACTCTCTAGCCGTAACGATTTCTTTAGACCTCGTAACGATTTCTTTAGAACTCGCAACGACTCTCTAGCCGTAACGATTTCTTTAGACCTCGTAACGATTTCTTTAGAACTCGCAACGACTCTCTAGCCGTAACGATTTCTTTAGACCTCGTAACGATTTCTTTAGAACTCGCAACGACTCTCTAGCCGTAACGATTTCTTTAGACCTCGTAACGATTCTTTAGAACTCGCAACGACTCTCTAGCCGTAACGATTTCTTTAGATCCCGTAACGATTTCTTTGGAACTCGCAACGACTCTCTAGCCGTAACGATTTCTTTAGATCCCGTAACGATCTCTTTGGAACTCGCAACGACTCTATAGTCATAACGATTTCTTTAGATCCCGTAACGATCTCTTTGGAACTCGCAACGACTCTATAGTCATAACGATTTCTTTAAGACTTCATAACGATTTCTTTGGAGTTCATAACGATTTCTCACTGATCATAACACCGTGCTTTGTATAACGATTTCGTGTAACGATTTCCTTACAACTCGATAGTCATAACGATTTCTTGCAACGATTTCTTTAGAACTCGCAACGACTTGCCTGTTGTAACGGCTTCATAAGTTATCATAACGATTTCTTTATAACTTGATAGTCATAACGATTTCTTGCAACGATTTCTTTAGAACTCGCAACGACTTGCCTGTTGTAACGGCTTCATAAGTTATCACAACGATTTCTTTACAGTTCATACGACTTGCTATAATTCATAACGATTTCATAAGTTATGAAGTCAGCAAGATTCTTTTTATCGAATTTCTTGATGCATCAGTATAATGCTTTTTAATAGCGTTGAAAAGTCAAAGTCATATCTTGTCCGTTGACTGCTATGCATTAAATGCTCTCCGATCGTATCTCCCATGCATGCAGACAATATCTTCCATTTCTATGCTACTCTGTCTACGTACTTTTTGGGACAGAAAGGAGCTTTGCCATATACTGCAATATCTGTTCCATCTCAACTAACATAGACAGCAATCCTAGCTGTCTTCTATTTATTGATGATATGCTTACAGATATCTGACAAGACTCATCTGGACAACGTTGGACACAAGATACAAAGTTCTATGACATCTCTTTGGCGTGTACACCAGGATAAAAGACTGACGATCAGAAGCTTCCTCAGTGACCAGTCTAACGTACACAAGGATAAGAGACAACGGACACTTCAACGTTCGAATTTGAATTAGCAGTTTAAATAGAAGACTCAAGACGGAATAAATAATCGCTTGATTATAGAAGAAGAAGAAAGAATCTATTCCTTAGAATCTTTAGAACTTTGAAGAAGAGCGAAGCCTCCACTCAAAACCTCGTTCTAAGCTCTTAGCTCTCTGTGCTCAAAAGGAATCTTCTCATTTGTAAGAGCCTGTGTGGTCCTTGGAGAGAAAAACCTTGTTAAATCTCTTTCTCTCTCGGGGGCTTAGGAGCTTCAGGTTGTAGCTGGTCAAGCTAGAATCTGAAGCCTGTTTTCACACCCTTTTTCTGATTAGTTTGTGTTCCCTTCTGGACGAAGGAAGACCTGGTGGTATCCAGGGTGGTTGTTGTTCCCTTCTGGACGAAGGAAGACCTGGTTGTATCCAGGGTGGTTGTTGTTCCCTTCAGGCTGAAGGAGACCAGTTGAGGCTGGGTGTAAGGATCCTTAAGGGGGATTGTACCCTTGATAGTAAAATCCTGAGGTATTGCTCAGGGACTGGACGTAGGTCTCCTGTGGAGAGGAGTTCCGAACCAGGATAAAATCCTTGTGTCTTGTGGATGTGTTTTGTGTGATTGTTGTCTTGTTTGCTCTAACTCTAACCTTGTTATTAAGTTGTGCAATCCTTTCAGTAAACAGGTTTTAATCAGAGATCGAAGTTTTAATAACCCATTCACCCCCCTCTGGGCTAGCTAGCTGGGCAACACTATATGCATAGGATTCCTTAATATGCACTATACGCATAATTTAGCCAATTGACTATTCTCACCTAATTATCAAAAAAAAAACATGCATGTTATTCATTAGGAGTATAGAATCTCAATATAAACCACTAAATACACCTACCATGCTTGAACTCTTTATGTACATGCAATGTACGAAGTACAATGTACGCATTAACTAAACCATGCAATGAACCATGTTTACAATTGAACATACACATGCATATATAAGTACACCAAGTGTTATGCATGTAGAATTAGGTATACAATTGTCACACGCATAAGATAACATACATACGTACATACACATATGTACTTCATATGCTCTCATACAAATTCCATGAAATAGGTAGTGTAGGATATCTTCAATATTTAGAAAATACATAGATAATATTACTCAATCATTCTAAGTCTAAGATTATTGGAAAAGAAAAGAGAACATTCATATTACTTCTTAATTTAGCTAATTGCTCACTTTTACGCGAACACACGTATACATATACATATATAAAAGAGAATAAAAAAAATTCGGGGTCTAACACTCATCATGATGTTTAATCATAACTCAACGGCAATCAACCTTGTCGTTTATATCACCCTTGAAGATCTCAACGTCAACAGATGTGAACGTTAAGCTCTTCAGTCCCCTAAACCCAGAACAGTGCCGAGTCAGTCCAATTGGATAGAATTACCCAATCAGAACACTTACTGATGGAGGGAAATGCCTCCTCACATCATCTAATATTACCAGAACTTCAAAATTAAACATTCCAACGCTTAGATTACCCAAAACACCCAAAATTCCGGCATGGTATAACCCAATCCTAAACCACAATTAGCATACTGATTCACACAAATGAGCATGCTGGTTTGCTAAGGAGGGTTATAGGAGTTAAGTCCCTACCTCAGAATGCCTTAATAACCCCCAAACAACCACTAATCGCGCCAGAACCCCCGAAGTCTTCGCGCGAATCGCACCAATCCTCGCGTTTTCCGCCCGATCAAGCACCGCCACGCGTACCAGAGTCTTCCCACGAGCTCCCATCAACCATCAGAAGCAGTGGAAATGGACAAAGGCAGAAGTGGAGGGAAAGGAAGGAAAAGAGAAGAATGGGTTCTGCTCTCGGGCTGCCCTATTTCAACAGGCGCGACCAGTAGACGTCCACATTTCTAGCCGCCTACTAAACCGCCAAAGACTTGACATCCAGATCACTTGTCGTCGAGTTCAACGACAAACGTCCACATCGCTGGACGCTAACTCCAAGTCAACGGCTAGCCCCTGGCCGTCAACCCCAAGTCAACGACAATAGTCTTGTCGTCAACCACACAGAACCTCTACAAGATCCAATAAGGATCCACTAAGACCCGAGACCTTACAGCCCTCCCCCCTTAAGGAATTTTTCCCTCAAAATTTAAACAACACAAGGAAAGAAGACTCACCAAAGAGGTATGGAAACTGCTCGCGCATTTCGTCCTCTCGCTCCCATGTCGACTCACCACCTGAGTGCCACTGCCACGCAACACGAACTAACGGGATAGCCTTGTTCCTCAACCTCTGAACTCGGCGATCCTCAATGTGCAACGGAAACTCTGGTACAGTCAACACTGGAGTCACCTCAGACCACTCTGCACTCTGGAGAACGTGAGACTCGTCAAAAGGTATCTCCGAAGCATCGACACGTGGAACACATCGTGGACTGCTGCCAACTCTGACGGAAGCTCAAGTCTGTACGCCAAACCTCCGACACGCTCAGTAATGGTGAAGGTCCAATAAAGCGAGGACTCAACTTTCCACGCTTACCAAACCTCACCACTCCCTTCATAGGAGACACACGAATAAACACCTGGTCTCCTACCTGAAACTCGAGCGGTCGTCTGCATGATCTGCATAACTCTTCTGCCGACTCTGAGCTGACTGAAGCCTCTACCTCACAAGCTGAACTACCTCAACTGCCTGCTGTACCAACTCTGGCCCTATGACAATCCGTTCGCCAACCTCGAACCAGTCAAGAGGAGTGCGACACGGTCGTCCGTACAAAGCCTCATATGGTGCCAAACCGATACTAGAGTGATAACTATTATTATATGCGAACTCGACTAACGGCAAGTGAGCTGTCCACGACCCCTGCCACTCCAGACAACAAGCTCTAAGCATGTCCTCCAAAGTCTGGATAGTCCGCTCTAACTGACCATCTGACTGAGGGTGGTAAGCGGAACTAAAAGCCAACTCTGTCCCCAAAGCTCTCTGGAAACTGCGCCAGAATCCAGAAGTGAAGCGAGGATCCCTATCTGACACAATAGAGATCGGCACTCCGTGCAAAGGAACAATCCGCTCTACGTACAACGCGGCCAACCTACTCACACCCCAACTAGTCCTGACAGGCAAGAATCTGGCAGTCTTCGTCAATCTGTCCACAAGAACCCAAATGCTGTCAAAACCTCCAGCTGTCCTCGGCAAACCACAAACAAAGTCAGTCGTCACATGGTCCCACTTCACATCGGAATCTCTAACGGCTGCACAAGTCCTCCTGGACGCTGATGTTCGGCCTTCACCTGCTGACAGACCAAACACCTAGCAACAAAAGCCGCTATGTCTCTCTTCATCCCAGGCCACCAAAACTGACGTCTCAACTTGTGATACATCTTGGTCGACCCTGGATGAATCGAGTACCTGGAACCATGTGCCTCCTGCAACACAACTCTCCTGATAGACTCCTCAACAGGAACATAGAGTCTATCTCGGAACCTAACAGTCCCGTCCTCACAAAGCTCAACCTCTGGAAGAAGCAACACACTGTGTAACTCGGGATCTGCCTGCTGAGCCTCAGCAACCTATCTCACAACGGCGGGAGCCGCAACAAACTGCCCAACACACACTGTCGACGACTGGACGAAACTCTGAAAGACCCCTCTGTCGCAGACTGCCACAACTGCCACTCTCTAAGCATCAGATGACTCATCTGTGCTTTCCTACTCAAGGCATCTGCAACTACATTTGCTTTTCCAGGCTTATACTCAATGCTAAAATCATAGTCTTTTAGATATTCCATCCATCGACGCTGCCTCATATTCAGATCCCTCTGAGAAAACACATACCTCAAACTCTGGTGGTCGGTACGGACAACAAAGCTCACTCTGTACAGGTAAAGACACCAAATCCTCAAAGCAAACACCACAGCTGCAAGCTCTAGGTCATGGGTCGGGTAACTCTCCTCGTGGGGCTTAAGCTGGCGAGACGCATAAGCCACCACCCGGCCTTGCTGCATCAAAACCGCACCCAGACCAACACCTGAAGCGTCTGTGCAAACCTCAAAACCCTCCTCACCTGAAGGTAAGGCAAGGACGGCGCTGACGTAAGCAGTCGCTTCAACTCTATGAAGCTCTGCTCACACTGCTCCGACCACACAAACGGAACTCCCTTTCTCGTCAACCGAGTCAAGGGTGCAGCAACCTGAGAAAAGTCTCGAACAAACCTGCGGTAGTAACCTGCCAAGCCCAAAAAGCTACGAATCTCAGACACAGATCTGGGACTCTCCCACTGCAAAACTGCCTCGACATTCGCTGGATCTACAGAAACTCCCTCACCTGAGATCACGTGCCCCAAAAAGTGAACCTATTGTAGCCAAAACTCACACTTACTAAGTTTGGCATACAACTGGTGCTCTCGTAGAGTCTGCAACACGATCCTCAGGTGCTCGGCGTGCTCCTCCTCTGAAACGGAGTACACCAGAATGTCGTCAATAACACTACGACAAACCGGTCCAAGAACTGGTGGAACACCCGGTGCATCAGATCCATGAAGGCCGCTGGAGCATTGGTGAGCCCAAACGGCATCACCAAAAACTCAAAATGTCCCATCTGGTCCGAAAAGCAGTCCTCTCAATGTCAGAATCTCTAATCCGCAACTGATAGTAGCCCGACCTCAAATCAATCTTCGAAAAGACATGAGCAGACTGAAGCTGTTCAAAGAGATCGTCAATCCTAGGCAAAGGATACCTATTCTTGATGGTCACTTGGTTATCTTCCTATAATCAATACACAATCTCAGGCTACCATCCTTCTTCCTGACAAACAGAACAGGTGATCCCCAAGGAGAAAAGCTAGACGAATATAGCCCTTCTCCAACAACTCCTCAAGCTGCCTCTTCAACTCCCTCAACTCTGCTGGTGCCATACGGTACGGTGCCTGTGCAAAAGGTACAGTGCCAGGAACAACTCAACAGTAAACTCAATCTCTCTCTCTGGCGGTAAACTAGGCAACTCTTCGGAAAAACATCCGGAAACTCACACACTACGGGAATGTCCCCCACTCCGTGGCAACCTGGTCAAGGGTAATAGCAGAAACTAGAAAACCTGACAACCAGAGGCAAGCAACCTCCCTGCCCTCAAAGCAAAAACTAAAAAGCGAGAAGTAAGAGGTACGATACCCTGGAAGTAGAACGCCGCTTCTCCAGGTATCCGCAAGTGCACCCTCTTCTTCTGGCAATCCATCACTGCACCATACGCTCTAACCAGTCCATACCCAAAATCACATCATAGTCCTGCAACTGCAAAGCAAATAGCGGGCTGACAACCACTGATCCTGCAACTGCACAGGTACCTCCTCAAGATAGTAGGACGTAAGGACAAAGTCTCCTGTCGGCAACTCTACTGCTAGCTCAACAGACTCTCCCGAACTCAACTCTCCAAGGGAGTCTAAAAACTCCTCAGACACAAAAGAGTGAGAGGCACCGGAATCAAACAAAACTCTAGCAGTATAACCAAAAACTGTAACAGTACCTTCCACTAGGTGAGCTGCCTCTGCGTCTGCACGGGTCAAGTGAGTAACACGACCTCTACCTCTCGACCCAACAGAACCTCCGGTCTGCTGACGTTGCTGTACAGGTGCCTGCTGCTGCTACTGTTGCTGCTGCACTCGGGGCTGTGACTGGGTCTGCTGCTGCGGCACACGAGGTAACAAAGGACAATCTCGCGCCATGTGACCCATGGTCACACCGATAACACTGTCCAGCAAAAGTACGCGGTACCTACTGCGAAGGCTGTCCTACAGGCTGCTGAACACTCCCAACAGACTGCTGTCTCTGCTCTGCCTGCCTCCTGTCACGCCGAAACTTCCTCCGAGATCCTGACCTCGCCGTCGTCCCAGTAGAAGTAGACGCGTAAGAAGTCGCAGTCTTCGGAGTCGTCTGCACACTACCCTGCTACTGTCGAGGTTGAGTCGGAACTACCTGCGTCTGAACCTCTGCGCTCCGAGCACGAGTCCGTAAAGTGTCTGCCTCCAACGCTGCCGCTGTCTGATAGGCCGCGTCCAAGTCTGTAACGCGTGCAACTATCAGCGCCTGCCTGAGCTCTGGCCTCAAGCCTCTCACAAACTGCTGAGTCCTCAGACCCTCATCTGCCATGATCTGCGGAGCATAACGCCCTAGCTCTAAAATATGGCCTATACTGCACTACAGTAAAGTCCCTCTGTTGCAAGTCCAGAAACTGGTACAACCTTCCGTCCGGACGTAAGTAGGACAGAAGGCTCTCTCAAAAGAAACGACAAACTCCTGCCACGGAATCTATCTAAGTGGGTGAGACTGAAAAGTAGTCTCCCACTCAGAGGACCACCAAGTCAACGCCTGCGCCTGCAACTGGTAACTGGCTAACAGCACTCGCTCCTCGGGAACACACTCCATGGAACGGAAAGTCTGCTCCACTACATCTAACCACGCCCGCGCTGCATCTAGATCAGGCTGGCCAAAAACTGAGGAGGCTGAAACTGCAAGAACTCCCTCAACACCTTCCCAGTACCCCCCTGGGGTACCGGCGCATCACGGTGCTGAGCTACAAACTGAGCCATCCCCTCAAGAAATCGAGTCATGTCTAATCCTTGAGCTACCTGAGGTGGAGGTGGCGGCGGCGGAAAAATACCACTGTGTGCGTCCTGTGGCAAAGGCTGCGTCTGCTGAGGTGGCGGAGCATCTCCAGCCTCCTGACGAGTCGCCTGCTCGGCCACTCCCTCTCTAGGACGTCGCCTAGGTGCCATAGTACTATACACAGAGAAAAAAATATACACATAATACACTAACTAACTCCGGGTTAATTAGCTGCAACTGTACTTTTTATACTCTGAGTTAACATGATGGGTATTTCCTTATATATATCTCATCAAACCAGGCTCTAATACCAAACTGTAACGACCCATAATCTGCATTACCAGTAAGTAACCAGTAACCCGAATTCTGACCGCTAACCCACGAGACAAGCTCGGAAGGGTAAAAGTGAAAGTCCGAGGAGACTATATATAAGAAGATACACACCATGTAAAGCTGTAAAATTTCACTATATGAACATAACATGTACAACTCAGAGTCTGAGCAAGGTACAGAGTACATAAGTATAACAAAAAGTACTACTCACTGTAGCTAAGGAGCACCAACACCGGAGTGGCTAGACTCACCTGGAACGGGAGTCGACGACGACCCACCTGAAAGGGAGGGGAGTGAGTCTCAAGAAAAGAGACCCAGTAGGGAAAAGTAACCCTACCGGTAACAATTCTAAGTGCGGGAAGTAAAAAAACAGAAAGTAAATACACGTCGCACCACAACACAAAACTGTAAACCTCGCGGCTCAGTAACACACACTCACACACACACACAGTAAGTAGGACTCAGCTAGGGTCTGTGGCTCGGCGTCCCGTCACCACAGAGGCTCTCAACCCCAGCCACGTGTGCACACTACAGACGCTCTCTCTCGCGTCTGGTCCATGACCGGTTTTCCCCCTATGCCTGACCCTAGTGGTAGAGAAGGGGCTCCACGGAGACCGGCTCGAATCCACCACAGGAGTACGCACAGGACGTGTCGCACTCGGCGTCCTGGCTCACTAGCGGAGGACAACCACACGCTAGTCATCTAGACGGAGTCGCACCCATGCCTAGGAAACACAACAGAAACGGGCACGCGGTAACGCAACGCATGTACAACAGATGGAACACACTCAACGTCTGAGACTCCGTACAACAGGTGAACACCTCATGTCACAACTAATTACTCTTATGCACAGGCGGAGTCACACTCTAAGCCTGGCCAACATGTGTTATCAGGGCGGACATCACACGTCAATCACCTTGAAACACAAAACCCAAGCCTGCTGGGACACAGGATATTAACGACAATATCGATTGTCGCCAACATGAAGTAAACGACACTCATCATGACGTTTAATCATAACTCAACGGCAATCGACCTTGTCGTTTATATCACCCTTGAAGATCTCAACGTCAACAGATGTGGACGTTAAGCTCTTCAGTCCCCTAAACCCAGAACAGTGCCGGGTCAGTCCAATTGGGTAGAATTACCCAATCAGAACACTTACTGATGGAGGGAAATGCCTCCTCACTCATCTAATATTACCAGAACTTCAAATTAAACATTCCAAGCTTAGATTACCCAAAACACCCAAAATTTCGGCATGGTATAACCCAATCCTAAACCATAATTAGCATACTGATTCACACAAATGAGCATGCTGGTTTGCTAAGGAGGGTATAGGAGTTAAGTCCCTACCTCAGAACGCCTTAATAATCCCCAAACAGCCACTAATCGCGTCGGAACCCCCCGAAGTCTTCGTGCGAATCGCACCAAATCCTCGTGTTTCCCGCCCGATCAAGCACCGCCACGCGTACCAGAGTCTTCCCACGAGCTCCCACAACCATCAGAAGCAGTGGAAATGGACAAAGGCAGAAGTGGAGGGAAAGGAAGGAAAAGAGAAGAATGGGTTCTGCTCCGGGCTGCCCTATTTCAACAGGCGCGACTAGTAGACGTCCACATCTCTAGCCGCCTACTGAACCGCCAAGACTTGACGTCCAGATCACTTGTCGTCGAGTTCAACGACAAACGTCCACATCGCTAGACGCTAACTCCAAGTCAACGGCTAGCCCTGGCCGTCAACCCCAAGTCAACGACAATAGTCTTGTCGTCAACCACACAGAACCTCTACAAGACCCAATAGGATCCACTAAGACCCGAGACCTTACAATTATTATTTTAAAATATATGAAAAGTTCTTTTTTTTTCAAATTATTTTAATGATTACAACTAAACCTATGAATATATTATATACGCGTAGTGCGTTTCTTTGACTTATATATATATATAGAGAGAGAGAGAGAGAGAGAGAGAGAGAGAGAGAGAGAGTGATACTACAGTAACGGGCGACCCCGCCGTACTGTAGCATCCCACCGTTGGATGAAGATTCAAAGGTAGTTAAAAAAAAATTTTGTGCTCCTGTTACGCGCACCTACTGCGTGGTAAATCACGAGCGTGCATGGGGTGGCTGTCGGGATCCAACGACCACCGGCATGGATAAGGCAGGGCCGTACCAATTGGCCATATCCAAGCCTCCTCTCTCTCTCTCTCTCTCTATCTCTCTCTCTCTCTCTCTATCTCTCTCTCTCTCCTCTCCCCCCTATTATGGGACATACAATGCATTACAA
The DNA here is from genome assembly GCA_014218235.1 of Colocasia esculenta. Classification (NCBI taxonomy): domain Eukaryota; kingdom Viridiplantae; phylum Streptophyta; class Magnoliopsida; order Alismatales; family Araceae; genus Colocasia; species Colocasia esculenta. Next base: position 53,434 of record JACBKR010000720.1, read on the forward strand.
ACATATGATCATTACGCTTCAACTGGGTTATTCTATTCCACCTCTTATAGAGAAAAGAACTTAAAGCAAAATACTTAATAACATGGCGATACATTTATACAAAACTTCTACCTTGAGCACACGCAACGAAGCCATAGATAGAAAAGTCAAATCCAATCCACAAAATAATTTGATCTATGGGCATCATCATTGTGGTAAAGGTCGTAATGCTAGAGGAATCATTACTGCAGGACATAGAGTGGGAGGTCATAAGCGTCTATAATGTAAAATCGATTTTCGACAGAATGAAAAAGACATATATGGTAGAATCGTAACCATAGAATACGACCCTAATCGAACTGCATACATTTGTCTCATACACTATAAGGATGGTGAAAAGAGATATATTTTACATCCCAGTGGGGCTATAATTAGAGATACCACTGTTTTTGGTACAGAAGTTCCTATATCAATGGGAATGCTCTACCTTTGTGCAACGGCCCCGATGCCCGGAGCCCCGGCTCCCACCAAGGATCCGACCATCGGCACCGTTACCCATGGGCCCGAAGACCCGAAGGGCTAACGGACCAGTCTAACAAGATATGTAACGGAGGTAAGTAACAACTAAATGCACTAAAAAGTACCAACAAGTGAAGGAAAGAGTCCAACACAGTGTACAAGTCTAGTATAGTCCCAAAGTAAGTAAAGTATAAGTGCAGAAGTAAAGGAGATAACAGATCCCTTAGGGGCATACCCTGAGGGTGAAGTAGCTAGAACTGGGGAACACTGCTCATGGAAGACGCCGTCTACTACGACCACGTCTCCTCAACCCCCCGCAGAGGGTGCTGCTATGAAGTCTCACCTGTAAAAGAGGGAATGAGCTTCACGAAGAAGCCTAGTAGGGACTACCAGTCTCCCATTGGTTCTAACAGCAGAATAGATCTATATGTGTAATATTTAAATAAAGTAAGTAAATCTATTCTACTAACAGAGTAAATGCGGAAGCGTAAAGAAACTACATGGTCTATAGTCTAAGATAAATGTTGGGACCGAAAAACCCGTGTAAACCACGGCACTGGGAAGAACCCAAGGCTGTAAACACAGACAGTAAATAACTGCCTGGACAAAGTCACTAGCTATAGAACAACTACACTAGTCAACCGGTCAGGTGCGCCACACACCTTACCCTTAACCGATAGTCCATGTCTAGCACCTCCCGTCGGAGTGAGACACTGAACTAAAGTAACCACAACTGCCGTAGTCTGGCCAGACTACGGTCCCACGCCTGGCCCCTCTAAATGGTTCCAAAATCACGTAGAGTGAGGCAGTGAGAAAAGGACTAGCTGATCTATGCCAGAAGAGCACCAAACCACCTTGGCGTCCCAGACTCATCTAAGTGATCTCTACAAACGACTCTACCCTGTTGTCCCCACCATTTTCCCCTCTTCTATCTGAGTCCGTGACTCGAGCTCGCCCACCGCCTAGAGAACTCCCTCAAATAGGTGCGCGGGGACTGGGGGTCCAGGTAACGGTAACAACCTGTCTCGCGGACAAGCCCTCAAGTGCCTAGCATGCGGAAAAAAGACTAGAGTAGAATTGTGCTAGGAATAGCACAGGTGCCAAGAAAAGCAGAGTCACAGCGAAAGGAAACTCTGAACAGGTCGCCAAGCCCTTCTCTGTCTGAGAAGGCGACGCACAAGCTGTCGCCACCTGAAGGCGACACCCTATTTGTCGCGACCGGGTCACAAGGCGATAGGGTACTTGTCGCGATCCAGTCGTGACAAGGACATTGCCACGACCACAGACAGAGGTCCAGGTGACCACTTGGGACCTCCCACAACACACAGTGAAAACCAGTGAGAAGGCGACAGCCACCCTGTCGTGAACATAACGCGACAGGGTGGGCGTTGCTTTCCCACACCTGAAGGCGACGTATCGGGCTGTCGCTATCTGGGTCACAACACCAAGCGTGTCGCGACCACAGACATGCACACCTGAGAGCGTCCCTTCCAAGCCATGAACCACAATTCTGGACAAACCATGGGGAGGGGAGCATGGACAACGGTTTATATAGGTAAAAAGAGTGCAAATGTCACATCCGAGAATTACGCAACGGATATTTATGATTAATTAAAGTCGATATCCCGAGACGTGGATAGTCGGAAAATAAGCCTCTAGCTAGCTCGCACTAAATGTATAACAACATACATCATCATAGGGCCCAAATATTGAACTCAACTAATCTTTTATTCAAATCTCAACGCATTGTATTCCAAATGGATACTATTACAGGACCAAGACTCAATTAAAACAAAAGTACATAATACCTCACTTCCTACTACATTGTTCTAACACTCAAAATAAACTACTATAGATAGACTCATGTTTGGAACGCTCTTCACTCGGACGCATTCCCATCCTCGACTTGCTCTTCCTCTTGAACTTCATAGTCACCTAGATTGGGTAAAAGTAGGGAATGAGCAAACTAGCCCAGTAGGATTTATATCTCAATGTGCGGGCAATGATATAAGTGATTTACATTTTAGAACTAGGCAAGTACGATGAATGATATGCAAGTACGAATAAAACTCGTTAAAACATGATATATAAAACAAGCTAGAGAGAGTGATTATGATAGAACAAGATTTGTGAACAAGATGACAAGATAGAACTAGCAATAGATCACTTTGTACAAGCACGCAAGATTTCACTGGATGTCAATAGCTTTTAAGAACGCAAGAGATCACTAATTGCATTAAATGCAGGATGGCCATATCACGCAAGCAAGAAAGCAAGAATGTACGAGCACGATCAAGTAACACTAATCAGGCACGTAGACACTAATGTACACCAAGGAAAGATCCACCAAGAATGCACACTAGGACACGTGTATGTGGTTATTGTATCCATCATTCAACAAGCAAGCAAGACTCCCAGCGCAGATACAACGTCAGTAATCATTATACCCCATGGTTATCAATATATTTATGACTCGCCGTCATTGGGGCTAGACTGGAGCCTTGGACACACGCCGTGCCCTGTCAGCATCTCATGTAAATTTTTAAATGTAGATACCCACCGTCATTAATAATGGCCAATGATAGTTTCAATAAGTAAGCATGTGTAATGTCATGTTCATGATGATGATGGGAACAAGTAATAAGTAATTGAACATGACTCCATGATAACAATGGTCAAGAGATAAATTCGGCAGCATAACGGTACAATTTATCATTTAGTTCAATCTTTACATTAATGGCTTTAGTCTAGTTTGTAAGTCACACTCACGAGAACAAGATGAGAGAAGAAGTGCACGCTATCTTCAGGGAACTTCAATGGTACAACCAACTCGTCGGCCATGTGGGAATCCATGGTCAGAGGAGATTTACGGAGGCCTTGGAGAAAAGGTCACTAGTCTACCGATTCGGAATGACCGGTAGAGAGTTTCCAGTTTTCCAAGAAAGGGCTGTCTAACAGTGCGAGTGTATAGTGCGGTACGCGCGTCTCATTCTCAAACTCGGGGAAAAACACTTTAACATGATAGCATGAAGTGAAACTATGCCCTTAACTAAACATGGATTGCAAGATTTTAGGATAACAATTTATCATTTTAAGAAGCTAGAACAGTTCAAAGAGTTAATCAAAAGTCACCTGAATAGTCACGTCATTTAAGAGAGCAATTAGAATAATGTTCGTGAACTTAACGCTTTTTAAATGGGTTTAACACTTTTAAGCCATTAAAATAACCACCATGTATTAATCAGACCCAAGACATGTGAATTACACACTAAATATTACCTTAACCAGACCTCAGGTATAGTGGTTAGGTTTGCAAGGAAGTAAGTGGGGTTGAGTGACAAATCCTGAGATCGCGACAGGGGCATATAAGGATAGCGACAGGGGCTGTCAGGCCCGAGGTCAGGTCGCGACAGGTGCATATAAGGAAGGCGACAGGGGCTGTCAGGCCCGGGTCAGGTCGCGACAGGCCACAGCAAGGGTCACGACGGGTCGGGACCAGAAAGCGACAGGGTGTTGTGAAAGAAGCGACTGGGCGGTCAGATCAGGCAGCACGATCGCGACGGAGCGCCGCGTCGCTATCAGATCGCGACGTGGCGAGCTGTTGCTATGAGACCTTAGAACGCGGCCTATCGGGCCGTCACGTTCACAGGGTCTGCGCCTGACTCTGACAGAGCAAGGACATGTTCTTGGATTGCGGTCCAGAACTGCCATATATTAACACAGGGTGCTTCCGAAATAGAGAACAAATTGTACAGTGTATGAAAAATAACAAAACCAGTTTTAAAACAACCTAGACATACGAGGGTACTTCCAGTAAATCAGAATTAGAAAATAAGGATGGTTTCGATAGGCTTTCATCAAGTCCAACACAACATCAGACCAAGTGTAACCTGAAACCGTAGTTTCGTGCAGCAACCCTATTACCACGCTTATAACTCCCTAACTAATGACATTTAGACAAAACTTTCAACACAAAACCTGAAAAGGACAACTAGTAGAATAACTTTCATGTATGAGTTTACTCTAATTCGGTCTTGAATCACATGCAACATACAAAGAACAGGAAAAGCCCTAACAGTGCACGACTTTGGCAAAACGCTTATAATTCAAAATCTACTAAATGGAATTCGATGAAACCAATGGGAAATGAAAGTTAACTTGATGCTCTTCACATTGGTATAGGATATGTTAAGATTGGCCCGAGAATACCTACCTTTTGAGTTGATGAAGTCTCGTTCTTCAGAAACCCGTGTTCAGACCACTGTTTGAAGAACGCTAATACTCCGTGTATACTGCATGGAATTTGGGCATTCCACTTGGGTTAGGAAGTAGACTTGACCCTCTTTCAAGGCTATAAGCCTTGCGCGATGGGATTTAGGTTTGGCCTACCTTAGCTCGACACCAAGATGATGGTTTGTGCAGGTCGTAGCAGATGAACGGGGGAAGAAGATGAGCTTGGTATGCTTGATCTCCTACTCTCCAGCCTCCAAGAGCTCCTCCACACGACCCCAGCAAGTTCTAAACTCGTCCCTAGGGTTTGGGTGAAGAGTATTTAAGCAACCATGGTGTTTAGGAGTCCTATTATGACTAGGAAAGAAGGTTGCGGGATTGGCATGTTGGTTTCATATTTTTTATGATTTCTTCCTCCATTAGAGAGTCTTGGCCATCAAGCACCCCCATAGGTGGGTAAGCATGAATTTGAGTTGCTAAAAGTGCATGATTGCATCCCAATTAAACCCAATTACCCCTTTCTAATTTCAGCCTATTTAGAGTTACGAATTTCCATGCATTTTCTAGCTTTATTTGATTTTTGGTCATAGTGATCCATTGGCCCAATTATGATATTGAGTCATTAATATATAATGTTGGAAGTCTCTCAAAACCTTTTATTTAATTTTTTGGTTGCGTCGCATTTCTGTGTTAACGGTTTTCCGAGTTGTTTCCTTATTTGGATAATCGGTCCCAATAATTCTTAAACCTAGTCCAAATGATTTTTATTGACCCAATTTCTTGATGGGTCATTATAGGATATTATTTGAAGTCCAAATATGATTTTTATTTAATTTTCTGACTCATCCAAGTACGTGTGATAATGATTTTCTGACTTATTCATGAATTACGATAATAAGTCGCGAAACACTTTAAACTTGGCTAATCCGATTTTTCTTGGCATAAATTTCTTTGTGGAACATTTAGGAATAATGTTTAGGGTTGATTTATAATTTTTACGAATTTTCCGATGCGTTTTAGCACATACGATAATTGTTCGTATGTTTTAAATATTCCAATATTATGGAAATTATTTATTTCCATTTATTTAAATTTTTATGTAATTAAAATTTCCGGGGTGCTACAGCAAACCACCCTTATAAATGCCTATGCATGCCGAGAAGAAGGATCTACACTCAAGAAACTCACATGGAAGCATGGATTCCCTCAACACCTATACCCCATTCCAAGCATAAACCAAGCCAAGTAATCAATCCATGAAGCCACAATCACACACATGCACACCATAGCATGAGGTCTAAGGCTTGGAGAAGGGGGATTGGATCCTAGCATGATAGAACTAGGGGAAGGGTGAGAAGCCCCTACCTCAAAATGAAGAGCTAAGCTGTTGGGGTCTTCTCGTGTGCATGGCCACCTCCTCCTCGCCCCAAGCTCCACGCAGACTTCGTCCACGAGCAAGGGTCTTCCTCCTACAAGCTGAAGAAGTAGTCACCACCATGGGGAGAGCGAGCCACACCACGCCGGAGAAGTACCACATAGGGAAGGGGAACTCCAACACCACCACAAGACCAGAACACCCCACACAAGATCCCTCACCTCACACTCTCCTTCAAACACTCCCCACGGTGGAGGGACACAGAGAGGGAAGTAGCACAAGTGAAAGAGGCGAAGGAGAAGGGTGTTCTATGGACTGAGCACATTTAAGCCTCAGAGTTGACCTATCGCGTTCACTTATTGAACGCGACGACCAACCTGTCGTTCTCTCAAAGTCCTGGTCAACCTGACCAACAAACCCGCAACGTGTCAACCTCATAGACTTGACAACCAGAACACGACACCTGATATGTCGCCTTCCCGTTGTTAGGGGTTGACACTTGTCTCAACTGTCTCGACAGCAAGATGACAAAAGTTCATGCTGCAGTCAAAGAGTGAACGCGATAACATGCATGTCGCATTCCTAACCAGAACGCGACAGCCACCTTGTCGCCTTCAGAAGGCGACGGTCCGATACGTCGCTACCTTCAACCGAAGGTGGCTGATCTACAACAGGCCCACAAGAGGGGGATGTTACAATCTAACCAACAAAAAAACAATTTCGTCCTCGAAATTAAGGGCGAAACCTGGGAAAGAAGGCAAGTACACATACCAGTCACTCAAACAAGTAAGGAAAATGTTCCCGCATCTCGTCCTCGTGCTCCCACGTGGCCTCGCCATCGGCGCGATTCTCCCAAACTACCTTGACGAGCGGTATCTGCCTCTTGCGCAGCTGCTGCACTCTGCAGTCCACAACGCTGATTGGGTACTATGGTACTGACAGATCTGGAGCGACCTCTAGCTGTGATTAGTCCAACACGTGCGACGGATCTGTCATGTACCTCCTCAGCTGCGAGACGTGAAAGACATCATGAACACCTGCCAACTCAGACGGAAGAGCTAACCTGTAAGCGACCTCGCCAACCGGCTCCAAGATGGGAAATGGGCCAACAAACCTTGGGCTGAGCTTGCCCCTCTTCCCAAACCTGAGAATGCCCTTGGTGGGCGAGATCCAAAGAAACACACTGTCATCTGCCTTGAACTGAAGTGGCCTCCTGCGAACGTCTGCCTAGCTCTTCTGCCTGCTCTGTGCTGTCTGCAGTCTCTGTTTGATCAGCCTCACGGTGTCTGCACACTACTGCACCAACTCTGGACCCAGTAGCTTCCTCTCGCCAACCTCGTGCCAGTGCAACGGTGTCCTGCACGGTCGGCCATATAGAGCATCGTAGGGCGCCATCCCAATGCTGGAGTGAAAGCTATTATTATAAGCAAACTCCACCATGGGAAGGTGTGACTCCCAAGTGCCGCCCCAGTCAAGGCAATACGCTCTCAACATGTCCTCGAGGGTCTGTATCGTCCTCTCTAACTACCCGTCTGTGTATGGGTGATAGGCTAAACTCAGCCTCAACTCAGTGCCAAGTGCCCTCTGAAAACTGCGCCAAAAATGAGAGGTGAACCTCGGATCACTATCTGAAATGATAGAGATCGGAGTCCCGTGCAAAGGCACCACTCTGTTCACAAACAGCCTAGCAAGTCTATCCACTGATCACACTGCTCTGACCGACAAGAAACGAGCTGTCTTCGTCAGTCTGTCGACGATCACCCAAATGTTGTCATGCTCTTGCGAAGTATGGGGTAAACTAGCAATAAAGTCCGTGGTGATGTGCTCCCACTTCCACACGGGAATGGGAAGCGACTGCAGCTCACCACCAGGATGCTGGTGCTCTACCTTCACCTGCTGACAAGTAAGGCAGCTAGCAACAAACTCAGCAATATCTCTCTTCATCCCAGACCACCAAAAGAGTCCTCTCAAGTCGTGGTACATCTTGGTGGAACCAGGATGAACAGAGTACCTCGATCTGTGTGCCTCAGCCAACAGCTCCTGCCTGACGTCCTCTGAGACGTAGAGTCTGCCTCTTAACCTGACCTCGTTGTCCTCATCCAGCTCGACCTCTGGCATCTACAACACGTCTGCCAAATCTGCATCTAAACTCTGCACCTCTATCACCTGTTGATATATCACCGGGCGAACTATCATGCTGGTCAACACTGCTCTCTTCCTGAGTCTCGACGGCGAGAACACACCCCGAGTGGTGGCGTCCTCCAGAAGCCTCCAGTGTCTAACCTGTTGCCCAGCTTGCAAACCCAGAGGGGGGTGATGGGATTCTTTAAATTCGATTATCTAAACCTTTCAACAAAAATGTTTAAATAATACACTACGTTGGCTGTTAGTGTTAGTCGTAGAACAATACAACACATAGAAAGCAAACACACTGCACAAGGATTTTATCCTGGTTCGGATCCTCTCCATAGGAGTCCTACGTCCAGTCCCTGAGCAACACCTCAAGATTCCACTACCCAAGGATACAGTCCCCCTTAAGGACACTTACACATCCAGCCGCAGTTGGCCTTCTCTTCACAACCAGAAGAGGTACAAAGCACCCTGATTCCCAGGTCTTCCTTCTATAACGAAGGGAATACAGCCACCTGTTATCAACAGGTCTTCTCTTCTCAACACGAAGAGGAACAACACGAAAAGTGTTGAAGAGAGACAAGCCCCTAGATCAAGCTAATGAACAATGCTTGATCTGAAGCAAGACTGAGAGAGAAAGATCTATAGAAAGAATTCTCTCAGTACATAAGAGCTCTCTCAAGGTTAAACTATAACGCAGCGAGCTAAGAGCTACATTTGAACAATGGAGTGAGGCTTGGCTCTTCTGATCCTTTCAAACTCTCAGATGTGTAGCTTGTAAAGATTCAATTCCTTTATTTCTCTGGAGTCATCAGTCTTCATATATTCTTCCTTTTTGAAAAAGTAGTCGTCGAAGTATCTGTTATCTCTAAGCTCTGGTATACGTTAGACTGCATGGTACTGTAGAGCTTCTAGTCAACGGTCCTTTACGTTCCATGCATACAAAGAGAAGATCCTTCTCAATATCCTTTATCTTTCATTTTGTCCAACGTTGTAAATGGTTGTGCTGTCAGAGACCTGCACACAATAAATGCTGAATGATAGACACTATGTTGTCTCTTGTTGTCAGTCAACGTTAGAACGAATATACATCAAAATAGAAGGCCATTCTGCTTTCTAAAAGATGTTTCCAATATAAGCTAGGAATAGAAGATTATGAGCATGCATTATGCAGTGAAATGTTCAGTCATACTAAATGCATGGAAATCGTAGAAGAAGCGAGGGAAGACTTTGACTTTCAAAAATATTTGAAAATATGTTTAAATAACAAGTCTTGTAATGAAATCGTTATGAGTATGACTTATGAAATCGTTGAGTGAATGAGTCATTGTTTATATAAATCATTTCACATGTATAAGTAAATCGATGTGAACATAAATCGTTATACAATCATAATCAAATCGTTGTAGAGACAAATTGTTATGAGAGTATAAACAAATGTTATGAACAAGTTGTTATAACCAAATCGTTGTCTCACTTATCGAGACAATGAGTGATCAAATCGTTGTTCTGCTTTATCGAATCGTTACACATACCAAGTCTTGTTGTGACTTATCGAATCGTTACAGCAAGCAAATTGTTGTGTAACTTATCGAATCGTTTAATGACTAATCGTTGTTGTAACTTGTTGATTGATATGAATACCAAATCGATGTGGAACTTATCGAATCGTTATGAATGACAAATTGTTGTGAGACCAGTCGTTGTTCTTACTTACCAATCGATGTGAAACTGAATCGTTGTGAGAGCAAATCATTGTTCTCACTTATCAAATCGTTGTGAGAGCAAGTCGTTGTTCTCACTTATCAAATCGTTGTGAGAGCAAATCGTTGTTCTCATTTATTAAATCGTTGTGATAGCAATCGTTGTTCTCACTTATCAAATCGTTATGAGAAATCGGATCGTTGTGAGAGCAAACGTTTGTTCTCATTTATCAATCGTTGTGAGAGCAAATCGTTGTTCTCATTTATCATATCGTTGTGTGATCAAATCGTTATGCCTACTAAGAGAATCGTGTGAGGTCGAAATTGATATGCTCACCTATCAAATCCTTATGAAAATTAAATCGATAGAAGTAAGGAATCGTTATGAGACCGAAATCGTATGACACTACAAATTCTTATGAGAAGAGAAATCAATATGATTCTATTGAATCGTTGTAAGCATATAGTAATTTTTTAAATGCTACAAAGTAAGAAATACTTACATATTTTCTTGATTTCGCCTGATTTACTTCTTGCGCCTAGCTTCATGAAAACTGTTAGATGACACTTTATTGAAGTTTTTGTTAATCACCATAATAGATATATAATTCATAAAATTATATGCGGATGAACTGATCATCCATCTCCCCCTTTTTAGTGATGACAAAACATAACACAAAAGCATAGATGATTTTAAATAAATGACAAAACATAACACAAAAGCAGATGATTTTAAATAACTCTATGTGAAAATTTCTAAAATAAGTTAGAAATGTATTTCAGAAACATAGATTTTTCCTCCAACTTTTTGTCATTAAGCAAAAAGATACCATAATGATACAAAGAAAGAGAGAAAAAGATAAATAAGAGAGCAAAGAAGAGGATTTACATTAATCTTGAGGGGGTACAGGGAGATAGTAAGCAGGAGAAAGAGAGGCATGACATGGTTATGATTGGCCAAGCCTGACATTCTTGCTCTTCAAAGTAAGCTTGAAAGGCTCCATACTCATAGAATAGGAAGGGCCCATGACAGGAACCATCCTCTGGATGTGCAGTTGTCTCTGATCTGAAAGAAAGGACCATATGCATTCTGGCTAAGAGACATTTTGAGAGGCAAATGGTGCCAAAACTGGCATGCTGAAGGAACTGATCAATTGAAATAGGATAGAAGAGCTTCTTCTGCTTCAGTTCAAGTCTCATTGCAACATAAACCTTGTATCTCTCAACCATGTTGCAAATGATCTCGAACAAGTGAATAAGTTCATGTCAAGAAATTCAGCCACTGAACAGAGGGTTTATGCTCTCTGCCTTGAGAGACATTCATATCATCAAGTTGCTGAGCTGACAGAGGTAAAATTTGGCCCATTCTACTGGAGATAACCTTTCGCATTCAGACAAGAAGGGGCAAGAACGTCTGAACTGATATGGTCCTGAATGTATTCTCTGAACAAAATCTATTGAAAGCAACTAGATTTACTTTCTGCACATGAATTCTCCCCATGACTCTGGCAAAACGCTCAAAGATGATGGTGGAAAAGTGACCTTCTAAGAAATTCTCTATAAAATGGTTTGTTTTTATGAACTACTGTAAGAGAAAATCAAAGGGGTGGATAACAAGGTTTAGAAGAAACAGAATGGGTGGAGGTTAGTCTTCTTTTCTTGGGGACAGGGCTAGAAGAGCCTGTCTATGAACATGATACTAACCTTCAAGACTGAATGAAGGATAGCTTCTTCAAATCATCTTTATGGCCCTGAGGAAGGGGCATCAATTTGAGCACTCTCCGGAATAATAGAGATAAAGGAGGGAGGAGTAGGAGGATGAAGGAGGAGTGAGTGGTAGTGGGAGGAACATCAGATGGTCCACAGGAGGAAGGACCAGAAGAGGAAGCCCCAGCTAAAGAGGAGGCTGGGGAACCTCAAAAGAAGGAGGAGGTGGAGGAATGTGAGTGGAAGAAACAGGAGATGAGGAGGACTGGGAAGGAAAGGGTGTAGGAGAGGAAATGGTCTGGGAATGGGTTGTTTGAAGGTAGGAGGTGCTGGTGGTGCTGTGGAGGATGATGGTGGAGAAGGAGGGGCTGAAGTTGAAAGAGGAGAAGAAGCAGGGGCTCTGGAGCTACAGCTTGCTCTTCTGCTCTGACAGGTACAACCTCTGATTCCACTAGCCCTGGTGCCCAGACAAAACTTTAGCTAGCCCTGATGGCCCTGACTCCATAGCCTCAGCTAACCCTGAAGTGCCACCCATCTTCAACAATTTTTTGCCCTGATGGCCCTTGGCTACCAACATCACTACAACAAATTCGGTCTATATCCACAGATTTTACCTACGACAAAGTAATATATGGTATAGATGAGAATTACATATGGAAAAAGTATTGATTATCGGTTATACATAAAGTTATTTTAACCGTGTGTATATAAGTAGATATAATTATGGTTTCCTACTACAATATGTAAAAGTTGTTATTTTGATCACGATTTACTAAAAAATGTAATA